>BMAT01007711.1:23714-46852 GCA_019649035.1 Elysia marginata | reverse complement strand
TCTTCTTTTTCTTCTTTTTTTCTCTTAAAACAAGATAATTGAAAACAAGTAAAACTATTACGCGTATCTCTTTTTAGTTGAATATTTCCTTAAAATTAAGACGGTTTATCACAGTCAGAGAAACAGGAATAATCGTAACTGAGTCATTCATTTTTTTGCAATTTGTCAAGTGCTGGAGTCATCGTAGGTATCGTGTTTGCTTGTATATTTGGGATTGCCTTCCTGTCGGCGTGTGTGTGTTGCTTCCTGAAGCACCATGGAGCGAGAGGAAGAATGGTCCGTCCAGCGGCCAGTGGGGCCAACCAAACGGTGGTGGAAGCTGCTGCAACTATACAACCAACCTCACAGACCGGTGTGTTCATAGTGTCTAACGGTAAGATATGTTTCAATGTAGATGCTTACATTTACACTCAGGCTATAATTTTAATTTAAACTCTATTCAACTTCTAGTATGCCTATAAATTTGTGTAGTGTTTTTCAATACCATCTGAGAGAGTTGGGGCGGAGGAAAACTGTTGTGGGGACAAGGAAACGGGAGGGGGGTGGGTAGGAAAAAGGGAGCGAGGAAACTTAAAAAAAAAAAAAGAAAGAATTAAGGCCATGGTGGAGTGGAGGCGGACGCGGCGCTGACACGGAATTGAAACGTTTTTGACGCTGCTTGATTTCATTTGCAAATTATTGGACTGTGAGTAGCGCCAGAATAGAGGCAGCGCCGAGGCCACGCCTACGCAAATCAGACGAGGCAAATAATGTGATGTGAGTTTACTTGCAGCTGCAATAAAATTTCAAGCGTTTAGCGCCCGCTAGGTGTGTAGTGTGTGTTTTGTGGAGCTCAATTGACTGCAACTTGTGCAAAATGGAGACAGCTGAGACGTTGATCCAGGCGGTTGAGAAAAGAAAATTGCTTGCCGAAAACGCCTGCGTGACGCTTCCACTGTTTTGTGTACTACGTACAATTAGGGGCGTCGCAAGGGCCGAAAACGCCTGCGAAAAGCGTTCACTTTGTCAAGGCCCTTAGAAAGAAAACTTTCATCATCACCAATGCAATTTCTGCTATAAGTCTACTATTAAATGCTCCTGCTGGTACTGGCATTTAGATTATATGTCTTAGTCTTGAAAAATCTATCCGTTATTTTATTCACTATTCATAGTAAATTTTACAGTTGAATTGGATTACTAAATATCAGTCCTATTTTGACTGTGCATTGAAAATAGTTAGGCTAATTTCTTGAAAACCTTGTTACTAACTGTTTTTATGACTAATAAAGAAAGAAGTGGGGTATATTTATAGGCACGTGCTATCTAATGAATTTGGTTTTAGAATTAGTATGAATGTTAATAAATTCATCACGTCTTTACGGTTTTCCTCAACGTATCAGTTTCCAATGATACACGCATTGATACGTTTTTGTACAGGTTACAAAGACTTCTCTAAAATACATGTCTTCAGCTGTTAATTCGTTGTTCGTAATACATGTATTTTCAAATACATAGCAGTTAAGAAGAATAATCACATCCATGCGCCACCTGCACCTCAACTCCTGAAACTAGTGTCAGGCTCGAGCCGTTTAGGTCGATTGGAAAAAAAAGCAAAACATTTTGACCCAAGTAACTATACATGTGCTGAATATTGTCCCTTTCAATCTATTCAGCACTTGTGAATCGTTTATGTAACGTGTGCATTTGGACTCTGATTAATAAACTTCGTAATAGCTTTGCCATAGCGCCATTTCTGTAACAGGACATACAGTGCGCATTTCGTAACGCTGCATGCTCCAGTGGTTCTGTTTGAAAAGAGCGAGAGTTGTGCCTCTATAGAGTTACAATTCTTTACTTTGTACAAAATGAGAATTACACTAACTGACTAAGCTGTTTAAAACAAATCGAGGTTTACTGTAAATCATAATTATTCGTTTGCGTTTTATCGATTAATGCAAAAAATCAAAACAAATACCCGCGTGTTTGCTCTAGAGATCATGTTATATCAGCCGGGACTACATTACCTATAGTGCTTAGGACCTTTATCAAAATTCGCTTTGAAAATTGAATATTGATTTCATGAACTTTTTTCGACAGGGAAATGAAGACTCGTGATTTGAAAACACGCTTTTTTAAAAAGTTAGTTATGTAGAGAAATGCCATTTGCAACAATAATAAATTTCTTTACTGTTTCTGTAGCAAATTTAAAGATTTTAATGTTTAATGAAATTCTTAAGAATATCGGTCTTTAAGGTTTCATACACGTACAATAAACATGAATGCACATTTTCTGTTCTAAAATCGGCTCAAATTTAACAGAGATAAACGTATGAAGTTTGCCGAAAAATTAAAGAGTTTTTTTTATTTGCCATTGCGTGCTTATCATTTGATTGGGGGTAATGAAACTTACTCACGGTCAACTAGTGCTTCTAAGCAACTTTTCAAAGTAATCTCCGTCAATATCGAAGCATTTCCCAGGGATGCACTAGGAAAAAATACCCCGGCATTTACCGGCAAGGTGGCGGTTCCATACAAATGGACACCAGAAGGCGCCAGATCACAACTATAATTGATAGATACGGCAATGTCCCCCAGTTGTACTTTTCAATCCATTCCTTAGTGATTTTTGCCTTTGTAATGTTGCGGAACAACACCCTTTGTAAGACTACAAGGTCTTCGTCGAGGAATGGCTTCCTTGAATCTATTTAGGTCTCACAATAAGAAGTAGCATTGACAGTTTGTCCATGAAGCAAAATATCTAGAAGCAGAATACCTTTTGGATCCCAAAACAATGTAGTCATTACTTTCCCCCACCCAGGTTGACGTTTGAATTTGGTTATGGTAGGAAAGGATGGGTTTTCCAAGGTCATTGAATCCCCTTTTCTTTTAGGGGTAGAGTGGTGGGCCCATGTCAGGTCTCCCGTGATCTCATGATTCAGACATATCTCAGTAAAAGCTTCACTATTAAATGATTTATTTTAAGCACTACCAAATCCCATGCTGTATCGTTTTCGGCCACCAGCGAGCAGATACCTTTGTGTATCCCAACTGTTCATAAACAATTTCGCACACAACTGTTCTGGGAATCTCCAAGCCAAAGCGATGTCCGTGTTTTCACCCTTCGATCAGATTCACGTTGGCGCCTGTCTGTGATGCTCACGAGCCTCTAGTGTGCGGTTCATCTTGTATGCTTGTTCAGCTTGCTTTCAAAGACTTACATCATTCATTTGTTTGGGTTTTACTCATGGTCTTTTCACCAAAGACAGGGGTAATTTCTTTGTCAAAGTCACAGTCTTATTCTTAAACGTTTTGGGTGTACGATTCGAATGGCAGCTCTAACTTCTAATTTAAAACTTAATTTTCAATTGTATAACTGTAAGGGTTCGGGGTGTCTCCACTCTGTCAGTCCTGAAAGTATTTCCGTTCACTGAGGCACTTCAAAATTTATGTCCAAGAAGTTCAATGTGTGCCTTTTCCCGATTTCATTCTTTAATCATTTCATAGGTATAGGGAAAGTCCGATTGAATTACGGACAAACCTCGTAGATAATACGTAATCTGAGAATCCGATAGTTCTATCTTCTTCTTCTTCTTTAGCATAATAGAACTTCGCAGTTCGATCAGTTTGTCTCTTATTAGTAAGACTGCTTTGCAAGTACATAAAGTCTTTGACTTTAAATGATATCCATGAGATATCTCCTGTTCATTACATTTACATGTAGGCCTGAGCTGGTTTATCAAATAAGAAAAAGTACATGTTTTCTGTTGTCCATGCAACGATGTACAGGTACTGGTCCACCTGCTTATCAAACAACTGTGGTCAGCTCCTACTTCAACTCTGGGACTCAAGCCAGCTTCACACCTTCCGCGTTCCAGCCCAAACCACCGGCTTATGAAGACGTGTCGGCCCCGCCCCCTGCCTACACGTCCCCGCCCCCACCGCCACACTACGATGACATTGGTGGAGGGAAGTGGGCCGGTGGTGAGACAAACTCGTCTTAATGCTGGTTTTTGTTTATTGTTGCTTCAAATGTATAGGCTACATAATTGTATTATCAGGTTTTTTACCAAATGATACGTGGCTGTTGGTTTAGTTTTGCCACGCATATTTTTGTCTGTTTTAATACATACCACGTACAAAATCATTTATCATGCCAATAATTAATTAACGGGAAAAGCAGAATCGCAATGCTCAATATATACACGGCCATAATTATGTTAAATTCACCATAACTCGACGCAAAATTCAGATTTTGTACGTCAAAATCATGCAATCATGAACTCCATGTGTTATTTCATGCTATTTAAAGTGTCTTACGTTCAGTATTGAATGCTGAATTATCTCAACAACAGTGCATTACAATACAAAAAATGTTTGTGATTTCTATTACTGAACATTTAACTACATACATGTATTTGTAAATACTTTTTTCATTTGTGTACTGTTTTGTAAATTGAATTGCACAGAACTTATCAATTTATTCAAACATACTTGCCATTCAAATAAATGACCAAAATATTTTTAGCCTATCACTTAATAGTTCAAGGAAATGATACATACCTTTGAAACTAACGGTACTCGCAAATCTGCTTCCTGGTTCCAGTTCTTTTAAACGCCGAGTTAGCGTGAAATTAACATTTCTTTTTAATCAATGATTATCACTTTGGAAGAATGTTATCGGTAATAGATGAAATGTATTCTAAATGTTTAGGCCTAGATTTTCTAAATACCTAAACAAATTTTGGCTCTAAGCATTTTGCCAAGTGAAGTTAAATAGCCCCAAGGTCAGAGTCTGATAATATTAAAATTTTTCATTCATGACGATTCTGCCTTGCTGTTGCTGTGAGGGAAAATACTGTAGAATAAAGGTGCTTTAGGTTTGGAATTTGAAATATCAAAAGGAAAAAGAAATGAAAACAGCAGCAGTAACATAGTATAGTGAACCAATGAAGCATATTAGTACCATTGGTAGATATGAAGTTGACCGACCGGAATACATAGTCAGTTACACCCTATATCTATCATTAACAAGGATAAGCCTAAGACTCAATGGGCGTGCACATGTCTAGCTATTCATGAGGTTGAATATTACAGCGCATCTATAGTTTTTTATTTTATTTGTTGTCACATTCTTTTAAAAATTTCAGGCCGTTACTCCTTATGAACTGGTTTTCTATATATGAAAATTTAAAAAAAAAAAACTTTTTCAGTTTGAGAGTCATAGTGTGTTTCTAAATACTACTGAGGCTTTTTGTGTGTTTTTTTTAATCTTTCCTCTTTGTTCAATGCATTGTATAAACCCACATTTCTTTCATTGTCGATGTTGATTAAACTGTACTTAATTAATGATTTTGTTTGGACCATGCAATTTTTTTTAATGTTCATCACATTTTTGTATGCAAAAATGAAGACCATAGGTAAACATTTTACTTATTGTCTGAATAGTACTTAATTGAATTTATAAATTGAAAAGGTTGCAACAATAGATCAAGTAGAGATCCTTAAATATCATTCTTCAAAATTCAAACACTGAATTTCCCATTTTCTACTCACGCACAAAAAATAAAGCAATGTAATTTTTTTGTGTTCTTAGCCATGATATTTTCAAGAATTAATCTTGTCTAACATGATTTACAGTACAGACGTGAAAAACTACATTGTACAAAAGTGAAATATTCAAATTTTTTATGAAATCAAAGACTTTCGCCATTATCATTTGCACAGCTCTTGTTGCTGATACATTTGCTTCAGAAAGTTAAACTCAGATCATACATTTCTTTCAAAATACTGCCCAAAGGCATGTGACTATGTTTAAATTTAAATTACGGTATTTAAGTATTTATAATTTATATTAAATTATTTTGACTTTTTAGTTAACTTCCATTGCATATTCCAAGTTTTTTTTACTTCTTAAATTCAAGGAAACAACTTAAAATTTTTTAACAAATAACAAAGAGTTTTTAGCCTCACATGCCATATTTTTTTTCAATGAAACCTTTTTATTTTCGTAGTACACTATATTAAGCCCTTTCAGAAAATTTGGCTTCATTACTCAGCGTAAAAGCTGTAACTGTGTTGCCACAAGTGCAACACCACTAATGCCCCACCAGACCAGCGCATTTGAAAGCCACTTTAAACCCCTATGCAGGGTGTTGCAGGTGCATATCACAAATTCAAGGATTGCCTGTAGCTGGGTAGCTGGACTGGGGAAAGTTAGGTTAAATTGCTTTTCCAGGGCAATCGCAAAATGGCATGGTCCGGAATCAAATCTTTTTCATGTATTATTATAAATACTTTCTCTTATGTTTTTAACTGTTAACCATTTTGGTGCTATGGTCCCTATTAAGGATATTTTCATTTGAAGATAGACACGGTATGCATAATGGTTTTAGAATGACATGGACTTTTCCAGTTTATAACTATATTGTCCAGACTAACAAAAACGCATAGATGAAAGATGCTGGGTCTGGGGCAAAAAGTTTACATAAACAGAATTGGTCCAAATGAAGGACTTGGCACTTTGTGGCTCTAATTCGGCAGCCAATTCAAAATACCTCTATATTTTTCTGATAAATTTAAAATTCAATTGAGATGGGTTGGCTGGGAGTTTAAAGTGAGGCTTTTTTTCTGATGTTTTAGTTGATGTCTCCTTATTAAGACATATCTGCTTGCAAATTTTTCTATGTATTATTACACTGTTGAATTTCCATGATTGTTTAATATACATGTGTATAAAACTATAATATCTTTCAAGATTGTTTCCTTTGAAAAATACAATATAAACTGCATTAAATAAAATATAATTTGTTTGCCTATCAGTCGTTCTACTTGTTCTACAATTGGGGTTCTACTGTTGTTGCTGTTAGGGGTCTCATGATCAAATTTCATTTTTTTTTTAAATTTTGAGTTTATCCTTTTCTCAACACAATGCCCCCTGTTACAACCCTGGCTTGCAGATGCTTTGAGAACAGTCGACTTCCTAAGCATGTAATATCAATACTAATGCCGAATAAGTTGAAGGCCGTCCAAATTTAAAGGAATATTTTTCTTTTGTCTGTTTTCTTTTGCATTACCTTTGGCCTCTAAAAATGGCTGTTGAACTTTACTTACATCTAAAAATAGAATAAATTGACCAATTACCCAAATAGAATTTATAAAACAGTAAATTTACTAAACGAAATGACACCCAAACGTTTCAGCTCTTGGCTTCATCAGTAAAAATAAAAAGGAAATGTAAAAAAGAATGACGGACTATTTCTGTATTTTAGGGCAATACTTTGCACACAAAAAAAAATAGGATGGGATAACCTGCTGCCACTATCATTACATTTGACGCTATAATTTTTTAAATCTGCAACCTTATAGAACAAATCCTGAGGTTTAACTTTTTTTTTTCTAAACTTCATGCCAAGCTATGGGTGCAGATACAAAGAACAGCAATGGGAACACGTATGGGTATACTGCAGGTGGCGACTGACGAGGCGACAGACCACTGCTGGCTGAACAGCAGGCATGCATGAAACATAGGGAGGCTTCACATACACAGTTACACTGCCTAAAATCTCAGGGTTCTTTTTCTCCCCTTTATTTGATTTTTTTTCCTTTGGCATTTGTCTCAAAATTTATTCTTTCAAACATTTATCCCACACAACTAGAAAGTTTGTCATGCTTTATCTTTAAAAACTTTGCACATAGGTTGCCAGCATGCTGATTTTGATTTTGTCTGAGGCTTTTTTCAATATCTTGAAAATTGTTATTTCTTACTTTCAACCTATACGAATATTTGAAAAATTTGTATAAAATAAAATTTTCAACTGTTATCAACAAAAGCTTCTGACAAATTTTAATATTGTTGAGGAAATATGAGTGCATTTTGTAGAATACAAATGGATGAATTGAATTTTGAGTTACAAGGGTTAAGTTAACTATCCAATATGGCAACCATAACATATAGCTTCCATGGCAACCATACGCCTCAAGTGACAAAAATGGCTTTTTTTCGGTTTTTGTATCCTAAACAATATTCTGAATGATACAAGATGGACAATTTAGACTGTTTAAAAAAAATTTCCCAAGACTAGCCCTTGAGTTAAAGATTTGCATAATATAGCTTTGTATTCGATTTCATAAGAATTAGATAGGAGACAATGTCCATTCAGCTAATTTGATACAGCGTACAAAAAGCCAGCACACCCATATTTACCACTTGGAAAGTTTAGTTTTTGTACATTAATTATTTATGAGCAAACTGAGTGCTCAGATGGGAAAAGAACGCAACCAAAAATGTCAGTGCTACATTTGGTGATTAGACAAAAACTCATTACCAGAACCTGAAGACTTACACTTTTAAGGGAATGTTTCTAGATAGAACAATAAACCTTCAATATGAGAAGTCATATCAAATCAGGTCCACATAATTTGAACCTGGATATTTTGATTACTTGCTTAACTTAAACTAGTATTCAGATTACCAATTTTTTCTTTCTTTTGTCATGTATACAGATAATTGAAGTTTTTTTTTTATAATTTAATTCTCTCATCACTTGGTCAGTTTCCTGATTGAGACACTGAATTTTTACTTTTGGATGCAAGTAAAGAAAAGTACCTTAAAATTTATTGATAGACTTTGCAAAAAAGGCTTTAACTTGAAGAGTTTACAAGAAACCGAGTTCAGGTTGATATGGCTTGAAAAGATATTGAATTGGCTTTCTGTAAGTATGCTACATGTTCAAAATGTACTAGTTGTCCATATCTAAAAGTTGAATAGAAATGAAGCAATATATTATTAGATCTATAAAAAATACGTGTTTGATTGTTTTTTCCTATCTTAATCAAAGTATAGTAAAAAGGACCAGGAAAGTTGTCATAATATCATAGTATATCCAATTTTGGTCACACAACGACACCCATAACTAGTGTCCATCTTCATGCAAAATCAGGCTACATCTCCATATCTAGATCTATAAATTTGAAGAAGCAACTTGAGCTGTTGGGTCTAGCTTTATTTGATAACAAGAACAGAAACAAAATTAATCTAACGGAAATAAAATGTGTAAATGTTTTAATGAAACATGGTTTTGTTTTAAAAAATAAGGACTGGGTTTGTGGTTTTTGCTTAAAACAAAGAATGGCTGATCAACACACTACGACTAAATGTGCAACTTGGGATGATGGTGTGTTGATGTGACCAACTTTGACCCACACGATCAACGCAAGGTCTGTTGATGGGATTTTTAACAGTTAAGCAAAATTTTGTTCCATGGCTTTTGAAATATAAAATCCTAACTGGACTACAGTTTATGCAATGATTGTTTCCTTTCTGTAGGGCATATATGTATGGCAACCAGTACTAATGATTTTGGAGTTGCAATTTCACAATAAAAGTGCATCTATGCTCTAAATAATGCTTTTTCAGAGCTTCTAAAAGTTAAATGTATCAAGTTATCAAAACTTTATTAGAGGATATTATCACTTTTCAAAATTTAAAATAATAAATAGAAAAAAAGAGGGAAAAATCTACTTGTAAAAGTCATTTTCTCAATCAAAGTTTTGAACATGTTGCTTATTTGCTCTGGTCATAAGAAATATGTGTGTACAAAATTAGAATTTTAACATTTCCTATGTTAATATTGCAATTCAAGCTGCAGCAAAAAATAAACACCTATATTAAATATAACAATACATATGCATAACAAAGCGAAGGGTTTTAAAAATACAGACAAATTAGATAGTTTCTTTTTTTAATTTGTACCCTGATATTATTTTTAATAACTTTACACCATGTGTTAAATGATCACAACTCACTCTTGTTATTTTAGTTAATAGCCATAGATTAGACAAAATATTTGTGTTTTTTTCAAACATGTCGTAAATATCAATCATATCATTGCTCAGGCTCACTGACATAGTAAAGTGGAGTCAGAACATGTAATTGGACTCAAGACTAGTAAAGTATTAAACAACATTAGAAGCAATATCTTTTTTTCAAAACACACATTCGCACACAGAAGTTAATCATAAAAAGAAAAAAAAAGAAAAGGTAACCAAAGTAAAGAAATGCTTCACTTTCAGACAAGCTTGGCAGTGTTAGGTCTATTTGCTAAGTTGTTTCTTACTACACAAGGATGAATCAAAGGTTTTGTTTTTACAGAACACCAATCAAAAGAATTTTTACAGGTTTCTATGGGATTAAAACTTAAAAGAAAGGCATTGCATTGTGAAATTGTGCGTGGATTTATTTCACGGCTGCCTGATTGAAAGGTAAGTCACTTAGAGGTGCAGATAATAACACTAGATAACTTGCATATGGACGACGATAGCGATACAATGCCCATGGCCCCATGAGCCAATCAGCCTGTCTATTTTTAGATGGCCCTGGATTTTCTCACCTATCCGCTTTGCCCCCATCAGCGAGCCCATAGCGTATACATGATCTCTAGATTGTGTATAAGTACTATAACG
Organism: Elysia marginata; assembly: GCA_019649035.1. NCBI lineage: Eukaryota > Metazoa > Mollusca > Gastropoda > Plakobranchidae > Elysia > Elysia marginata. The sequence goes on along the minus strand of BMAT01007711.1, from coordinate 36,412 downwards.
TTACAAGAGCATTCTTGTGCATATCAATAGGAGCAAACAGTTTTGCATTTACCCCAACAAAACACCATATTCAACAATTATCACAGCTTGTTTCTTTTGTTTGGCCATCTTGATTTCAAAGGAACAGTTAACAAATGTGACCCTTTTGAAAATCCTTTTGCTTCGGAAAATATCTCACACATGCAACTACTGCCAAGTCCTCTTTCAAAAGCAATGTTATGATATTGCCTGAGGTACCAGAACTTCTACATTAAATAAAACGAAGTAGTAATGATTTATAATAAAAAATTGTATGTGAAATTCTAATATGGCCTTTAAATCTGACAAAGTGGTTGAAGTAAACAGCCCCTGCTCAGAGACTTTTAAAAGGGGCAGCCAACAGAGAAACTAAATATAAACTCTACATATGAAATGTGGGTTATTTTAAAACAAATGTTTTACAAAAGATGAAAAGAGGAGATGCGTCCTAAAACAACAAATGATTGCGTATGCATCCAAAAAAGTTTGAGCACCCAAAAGATAGTGTGTTAAATTGAAGAACGAAATTATTTCAATATCGTCTTCCACAATCGGTAGAGAGAGTGCTATTAGTGCTTACTTTGCTTGACATTACAGTCTACAAGACCATTATCTACTTTAGAACTCTTCCCTTGAAAGTAATATCTTTTTGTCCTCTAAGGTAATATCTTTTCTGTCATCTAAATGCTTGCCATGCAATTGTACATGTAAAAAACTAGTTGTGTTGTGATTAGTTTTTATCTACTCCACAAAGAAGTAATGAATCTCAGCCTTTCTCACTCATTTTTTTTTCTGAAGATCTACATCAAATAACTCTCACAAGTATATTTGAATAACACAGTTTACAGATAGTGAAAAAGTCAGCAGATGTGGCAGAGAGAACAGAATATTTATTCTTCTTTCTGTTTTGCTTTCCCTGGTCTCAAACAAGCATTTATTAGTCCATGGAACAACAGGTGAATTGCTAAAGTTAGTAGAATAATATGCACTCATTCTAATGCATTTCAATGGCAAAACATTTTTTTATGCTTGATGTTCAGCATAAAAGTTTAACTTCTCAAAACATAATTTTAAAATGTAGAAGAAATCAAATCCACATTCATTCAACATCCAAACCAAATAACAGAATTTTAAATATTGTAACCAAGTTTAAGTTGGGAGCATATACATATGTGCATATTAATGACTTGATGCAAAGCAATAACCGCATACTTAAAGCTACAAGCCTTTGTGTAAATTAAACAGGAGTTGCCCTAGAGCTGTGTGGATAAGCAAATTAAGTTTTTTAGGGAAGGTCAAATTTCGTCTGTACTTTTAATGCTGAAATATATACCTTCCTTAAAAAATTTAATAAGGCCTTTGTGGTTTTTTCTTTGAAGCAAAACATTAATTTTGTTATCAGAAAAAAAAAATAGCAGTGAAAAGACTCATACTAATAAAAATTGTATCTTGTTCATGATCACCATAATCAAAATTCAGTTCTGAACTACTTTTATTTCTTTGCAAGACATTTTATACTCTTTTTTTGCCTTTAGAGCCCTAGTGAAAAGAGTAAGATTGTAATTTCTATGTACCAACTGTTCTTTATTGCTAATTTTTTTTTGTTTTGTTATAATGTTTGTTTTGCTATGATAACTTAAATGTGAGAAAGGTGAATAACATTCCAAGGGCTTCATAACATAAAAAAAAGCTTTCTATTTATACCAAATAACACCAAAAGGGTTTATTCTTTGAGTATTTATGATTTTGGAAAAAATGACCCACAGAGGAAACGGCGTTTTACACGGAACAGTATCTTTCTAGTTGATGCGTTCAGAGGAAAGTGCAATGCCTCAGCTCAAGCTACATGTAAAGATTAATAAAACTCAGCAAAAAGTTAAAGCTTTTGAAATGGTATACTACAGAAAAATCTGACACTTTCCCGTGCACAGAAGATAAAAAATAACAAATTGCTGTCAAGAATTGGCACGAAAAATTAATATTTTTACAAAACGGTAAAAAAAAATAAAAACTATGTACTTTGGACAAACTCAATGGCTGTACCACTAGATAAACACTAATTTGAGGTAAATTTATAAAGTAAGAAAAAACAGGTGTCCCAGCAATAGACCAGGGACAAAAAAGAAGAATAGTAGGAATCAACAACAACATAAACATAAAAACTGGTCAGCGACAGAGTGCAGTCTCTCAAGAAAATTCAGGTGTTGCTGTGAAGCATCAGCTTATAGAATGAGAGAGAGACAGACACACAGCCTCTCAGCTGTTTTTTCTTGTCTACATTGAGGTTCAACTTACAGATCCTTGATGGGTGAAGACTGCATTTTTGTCTCTTAATGTTGCACTGCTTTTGAGGACATCTCACAACTTTGCAAGATTGACAGACTAGTCATTCTTTATATGGCAACAAGCTTTTGTGAACAAGGTGACCAATTTAGTGTTAAGTAACAGCTGATGAGGTTAGATTCACTCAAAAGCAAAGCATTCTGATATTGAAAACAGCTTTTAGTTATAAATCAATACAAATTATCTAAATTTTGACATATTCATTGAAAGTTTTATCTAAACAGAGTTCTAACATCCTGAAAGTTATAACTACGGTAATCTAGCCATGGAAATAAAATGATTTTACAATAAGACAGAACGATTATCTTGCATAGTTGAGAGGTCTACATTACATAAATACCATACTTTAAAGTATTATTTTCTGATTTTGATGAAGCATTTCATCTTCTGGAGCATTTCATCTTCAGGAACAATTGCATAAATTGTGCAACCTAAAAAATGTCCATGACTGTGACCTGCAAAAAGAAGTAAAACTTGAATGAATTATAAGGCAACTAGATAATATAAAATAGTGACTTAGTCCAACTTTTTCCCTCTTGCAGCTCCCTGTGAACTAGAACTTGATCTCCTTCTAGAGCTAACCCCTGGTCCATCGTGAGTTCCATTACTACTGGCTGATCTTGTAGGTTGAGATGCTGTACTTGCTGGGGAAGCTGGGGATGCTGCAGGCCTCAGAAACTTAGAGGGATCTGTAATGCATCTATTGGCCATTATCTGAGGCACAAGAAACTGAAGCCCATTCACAAACCAGAAAAGGCATCGAGCTGACAATGTTTGGGGCACGCGATACAAGTATGGCGTTCGATAATGGAAGGAAGAGCCAATCAAAGAAAACTGGGCCTGTGAAAATATTGATTTTAAAGATTAGTTACAAGTAAGGTACAGAGAGTCAAATCCAAATCATTTTACAGGTGTAACTCTTTCAAATATTAACAAAGAACTTAGGCAGATACAAAAAAATATTCCAAAAACAGGAGTTTTGCATAATTTTATAGCACCAAATCCTAATTAAGTGGCATTTCTTTCACAAAAGTATAAAAAAAGCAAATTTTACAAAACGCAGAGTTTCAATTAAAGTGTTAAAATAAATTAAAGATAGTTGAACAACAATTCTTAAACATTAAGGTCCACATTACAGATCATAATCACAGATAGGAGATATTACTGAGAGGCTGACCTGAGCTGAAGCCCCAGCAAAGATGATACATAACGGCAACAGCCACGACTGACTAGGGTACAGCAGACAGTACATGTTGATCATATAGTAAGGAATGAAGTAGAAGCTTTGCACCATGAGCTGAAAAAAAAATGAAAAAAGTGTTGATAGTGAATGAGATTGGAGGTTGAATAAAAGTAGCACCCCTTTTCCCATCAATGAAATAAAGTGTTTATTGTAAAATAGACTTGGAAAAGTCTTAACTAGGTGGGTTTTTATACTTTTATAAAGAATTTAACTCATCTAAAACTAAAAAGTAACAAAGCTAAATACAAAGTGTATCTTTAATATAAATCTGTTACATGAACTTTAGAAGATTGTAATCAAGGTGTGTGGGGTTAATTTTATTTTATTTTCATATTTCTTAAAAAAAACTTCAGTTATATTATAAATAGTATCTGTAGTTTCAACGTACTGTCATCTACATGGGCTAACTGAAAAATGTGCAATTAATTGAGAATGATAGTTGGCCTAAAGTGAAGAAACTCGCCACCTTTCAAACATCACTGAGAAGCTTACAGTGTTGTATTTAAACCAAGTTTAGTATGGAATAAAAATAAGGAAGCGTAAAATGTCTGATGGTCTGCACTTTGAACATGGAAGTATGATAAAAATGACTAAAAATTGTAAAGGCTGTAAAAAACTGGTCAAGATAGCTGAGTGTGATGCACTTTAGGCTACTAATAATGAGAAAACTCCAAATACGAAGCTGCAGTTGCAGTAAGAAGGGTCCTATTTATTCTATCTATAGAGCAGATAATACAATAAACTTTATGATTTTCCTACCATAGAGAGAGCTTTTTAAAATTTCTAATGATGTATATCTTTATGCTTCACACAATATTTACATCTAGACTCATAAATGTTGGATTATTACACATTATTATATGTACTTAATTACAAACCTGGGCTCTTGAAAAGAGAGATGGGTCTGTGAGATAAGGTTCCACTGCATCTTTGTATAATTTCATTAAATAGAAGTTACTGTGCATTGCTCCCTGTTGAAAAAAAGTGATATAGAATGTAGATAGCTAACCAAAGAACACTTTCAGTTTTGCTTTATATGTTATTATTATTAACTTCAAACACACTTGTCGCAAAAAATTTGGTATGTTCAGGAAGCCTTTGTAACACCAAAAAGCCCTTAAACCAATTTTAACAAGTACTAATCACATTGACTTTGTGAACTTTGCTTGCTCTGTTAACTTTTTTGTAAGTGCATTATTAGCCCTGGGAGTTTATGAAAAGTACTTCTAAAAATGTTATTAGAGGGATGAGTAAAGATTTTAATCAGCTATCTCTTTTTCTAACAAAAACATCATACTGCGTTTTAGTTCACTTTTACAAATAAGAGACCATGAAAATGCTGAAAACAATATAAAATCTACATTACAGTTGTTAGATAACTCACTGAAAATCTTATGACGGTCATTGCAACGGCAAAGATGAAATAGATGAAGAGTAAAAGATCCATTGGTCTTCTCCAGATTGTCGAAATCTTATCTTTGTTCTTTAGCTGTTCCTAGTGTAAAGAAAAATATGAAATAATACAAAAACAAAACTTTATCATTAGTTAAATGACAGCTGTAACTGGAAATTGAGTCTTGGTGTCTAAATTTTAAATTCATGGCAGAGTATTTCTCCAGGACTAACCTTTAGAAAATTATTAGCAAGAGCCTTTTCCCATATATCCACTGTCATATTTGAGAAAAATCTCTATTGCTTGAAATTTGTTAATTAAAAAAAAACAGTAATAAATTAAAGCTTGACTTGGGTTTCAGACATTTTTTACAGTATTCCTAATCAACCAACTGAGCCAAAGCTGCCACACCCTGATTGTCTGGCTCAATTACTTAAGCATCTCAATATTTTCCAAAGCAAGGAGAACAGATAAAAATATGATGAACATGTACAATGATATGTGAGGCAAACAGGGTCAATTGGACACAAGTAACAATTTTGACTTGATTCACGTTTTCTAAACTGTATTCTATGCCTCTGAAGAGGTTAAGAAAATTATGACTCTAGCTTATTTATATCTCAATTTATTTCATTTTCAAGATAATAGAAAATGGTTTATTACATAGCAAATTATTAAATTTAAAGATTTCTAACTCAAAATTAGTCTGAGTACTTGAGGCTGATTCACCCTAGTTGCCTCAAAAATCATTTCTTTACAGTTCATCATCCTTTTGGGGTTATGAGATGTAAAAAGTCTGAGGCATGAACTGTGAACAAGCTCCTTCAGTCAGATTCTCCCTGCTTTATCTCACACTTTAGGTTCTTTTCCTTTCTTTTGTTTCTCTTTTTTGTGTTCTGTTCAGGCCCAAACAACTCTGAGGCTCTATTTCTTCTCCTCTATCTCTCCAGGTTGCACTGCATCTAGATCTCTGCTGAATGTCTAATATCCTCTCCAACTGGCTCTTTCTTACTTATAGACAAACTGGCTGGCAAAATTTAACTTTGTTAATTGCTGGCATCCATGCTGTCATAGCACATTTAAGGTTTCTATTTTGGTCTTCATGCTGAGTATAAAATTTTAGAGTAATTCAATGGCTAAATAATTATAATTATATCAAGGGGTGAAAAGTACTTTGTTTAACTTACCACTCTTCAACCCTAGGGCTTATAGTGTCTAGGCTCATTAGATTGGAAGTTCAGCATACAATACAAGTTAACTTTTTTGTTTCAATTCATAAGCTTAGTTTTTTTATTATGATGCTGCAAGTAGCAGTGGTATAGAAACAATAGTAAATTGTTTCTTTTCCTATGCCGTTTCAGAATAAAATTCTATTATACTGTTGATGTCATGGAGATTGCATACTTTTTTTTTGTAGTGTTGTGAAAATTGCTCAAATCACTTAACAAAGCTTAAATTTATCATACCTCATGTAAGTCATTCTGAATTTGCTGCATTTCTTCACACTTCTCTTTGATGAAAGTTACACACATCATGGCACAGATTACAATGTATGGCACTATTAAAAGGAATGGTGAGCCAAATCCATCTTTCCCTGGTAATCATCAACAAAAAAACAAACAAAAAAATAAGCAAAGTTTTTAAAAATGCGAAAAAAGCTAATTTCATTATCCAGATTGTTTTGAACATTTGTGTTGGTAAATGTAAATTTTAATAAAATTATTTCAATGTTTTATAATCCAAATTGTAAGATGAGACCTAAGGCTGCATGCAATCTGACAGAAACTCTCTTAAATAATAGCCTGCTGCTTCAGAGCAAAGCAATAACACAAGACACCATTAAAGTTATACAAAGTGCATGTATATTATGAAACATGAATCATTATTGTGTTTAGCAAAGAAAAACTTTTTGAAAGGGGTCTATGCCCTTAGCCATTATCTCTGCAAAGATCAACATCAGCAGAGGCTTTACAAATGAAGTAGCCACCAAAAAATTATATAGACTAAAGACAAAACTGACAGTAGGTGATATACAAAAAAATATTCGCCATTGTTTCAATTTAAAATACTTGAAGAAAACAGGAATATGATGTAAACAACTTACAAAGCTGTTTTAATTAAAAACTTGTAATATTATCCAGTTACCAAGTTCTTTTTCATTCCTAGAATTTCAATAGTTTAAAATGTCTCAATACTTATTTCTAATGATGAACTTATGCATCAAAATTAGGGAATCATGTATTCATAAATGCTTGTAAGAGGTAAATGATAAGTGTTATGGCAGACAAAAAAGAATATTCTAAATAAGCTTATCATATCCAAAGTTATTCCATTACAGCCCATAGTACTTTTGGAGTGAAGAATTTACCCTGTTTGAGTGCAGAACATCAATTTCAATATACTGCTGACAATAAAAATAATGCAGAAATGAAGTTCCCTTTGAAATAAAAAAAACTTTATGAGGCAAAAGTCACAAATGGTGCGTTAAACTTACACTAGCCAGTAGCTGATAGTGAAAATACTATGGCAGTTATTTGGCCACTAATATTATATTGGTTGTCAAAAGATTGCAAAAGGCATTATATAATTTGGTTGCTTTCTAATACACATATTAGATGATTTAAAAAGATCAAAACTTGTACGAAGTCAGTTCAAGGAAGAGAAGTTCAGTTAGACTAATGTTGTCAATCTAATATCTGAGAATGGCCAAGGAGATTTTCTTATAGCTTTACAAGTACACCTTCCCTCTACATACCAATCACAGCAGCCACAACAAGTACCAATTTGCTGTAGCCAAAGGATCCTACCCAGTACAGTCCAACATCATGAAAAGTTTGGCTGAAAATACATAATAATGAAGTATATAGGTTTGATAAAAATTCAAACCTTATTTTTTTAATCATGTTCGGAATTAAAACTTATTCATCTTCTAACTCTTAATTAGTCGTTTTCACAAGTTATTTATATCCATTTTAAGTGTTGATATAATGACCCAACAAAAGCCTTCAGAACTTGAAAGCTGGCTCTCAACTTGCTGTTTCATATTTAGTATATGAATTTATGAAAATGCAGAAAGTTACAATTGAACTTTGAGCTAATCACATTACTCTTTTAAGTTTAAAAGTATTATCGCTATAAATGAAATGAAGTGATAAATACAATCAACCAAACTTAGTATAATTCATGGTTTGTAAAAAGTACTCTGGGAATGATATTTGAAGCTCTGTATAATAGTCTCACCACCTCTAGTCCTGGTCCATACATAGTCATTTTACGGTTTAGAATTTTTTCTTTTCCAACACCTCTCTATGCATGATCTGAGCCATAGTCTTGCTAATATGACCAAGTAAATTTTGAAAACATACACAAATTGTTGTTTTTCAATGCCGATAGATTGATATTTAACTTCTCTGTTAAACTAAAACAATTTCAAGAAATATTTTTAATTAGCCATTGGTGCATTTGTTGTATAAAAACACCTTTGAGTGTGTCAGTAAGCTTGGCCCGACCTAATAACCATAAAACCATTTCTTTTTAAAAACCCTCCATAAGTATTGCGGCATACAATCTATTGATGAAATTGCTTTTTAATTTTAGTTAAACCAAAGACAAACTCATGCAATACATGTAGTATCTAAGAGGTGAATTTTAGGCTGAAAACTGCTAAAAGTATTGCTACAAAATCAGTTTGCATTATGGTGAAACATTGTCTTAAAATATATGATTTGCGTGCAACTACAATAAAGCAGATGCAAATAAATGTGATGAAAACCATAAGGAGAGAGAGAGAGAGAGAGAGAGAGAGAGAGAGAGAGAGAGAGACAGAGAGAGCGAGAGGGAGAGAGAGAGAGACAGAGACAGAGAGAGGGAGGGAGAGAGAGCGAGGGAAGAAAATCAGTAACATTAGATATTTGATTTATTTTTTTAGAGTGCTATATTCTATTATTGATAACCTTGACCATGACAAAACCTTAGGGGTAGGAAAATCAAAACCTAGAACCATTGATTTTGCCATGTCAAAGGTTTACTGCATACAAATTTTGCATCTTGCCAATCCTCTAAATATTGGAATAATTGGTAGTCTCATATTCATTTTTTTTAATGTATTCACCAATGCAATGTGGTTGAGGTGGTATAAAAGACTTGTTTTTTTTTCTTACTTCCAAGAGACAGCAGCCAACATCATCAAGTACATGGCATAATGAGCAATTCCATCCCAGTAAGAGACCATGGTACCATGTGCCGTTTTCAAGTATGGCTCTCCTTCTCTAAGGTAACTACCCATAAACTCAGCGATCAGACCATCATTTTCCAGGGCAATTATCAAACTCATTACTGAACTGTAAGCTAAAAGACCTAAAACTGAAAAAAAAAATTGGAGCCAGGAAAGAGAAAATAATTTGAAGGCTTCAAAAATTAGAAAATAAGACAGAAAATTTCAATACAACAAAAGTTTTTTATTTGACATAGTTTTAAGGCTACTTTATAGTGTGTACTCTTTCCATTCGAGATAATAAAAAAAAAATTCAATAGTTAATACTGGTGTTATAATTGAATTCTTGCCAACTTGCATTTTTGCTGATTCAGTCTGAGAATACTACTAATCTAAGCAAGTATAATCTTGGCATGAATTTGATACATCACTGCCATTTGTTTCAGATTTATCAAACTGAAGGCCTATCAAAATGGACTAAGGCCCAAAAAACTTTTTCCTGTTGAAAAGGATGTTCCCATGCACTTTGAAAGTCAGAAACTCAAAATGGAAAAAATATATGTCATAATAATTATAGTTGTGATGGTAAATTGCGGCCCCATTCTACAAAGTTATATGAAAATCAAGATTTGTGTTAGAATTCAGCCATAATGTGACAAATGATAATTATGATGGTAATTTCAGAACATTAAATACAAGCAAGATAAAATAATTATTCAGCTTATTTTACTGATCATATAAATTTCCTTAAAATGAGATCACGTGAGGGCTTTAGAAACAAGACTCAACTATTCCAAACTTTAGAATTTATTTCATCTCCTGTTTTTTAAACAAAGAAATGATCTCAAGAAGTTACTTACAGGCATGTCCAGTGTTTTCACAAAAACAAGCATCAAAATAGGAGTGCAATCATTTTTAACAGTCATTTAAATGGAAAATTTGTAATGAGATAAATAATGCCTCCTATATAACCAATCAATGGTTTTATCTTTCCCTGAGTCGTTTATACACAACACCACCATTCCTAATGAGTAAGGTGAAAAAAATGTTGAGTTTGAGAAAGATAATTTTCATTTGAAAAGAACAATTTTATAAAAGTGGACATTTTCCTGTTTTCCCAACACTATAATCAGCAAAATGTCCAACAAACGTCTTTAGACTTTAAATAGTTTCAACCAATCTTTAACATTTAATTACATTTAAAAAAAACTAAGACCTCTGATTGAATCATCAAACTAATTTGGACCAGTTGCCAGCCTGAATATTTTAACTCAGATTTGAAAAATAGTTGTAATGATTTCCCTGGCTCTCAGATATCTGCAATTTTAAAACAATATACAGTCCAATTCAGATATTTTGAGCCCCATGGGAACAAGTTTAACCTCGAAATATCAGAGTACATTACAAAAGGAAGATAAAATTGTAACGTGAATAAAGTTTGAATTAAACAAATATTATAGTTATCCAGGTTCAAATTATATGGACTTGACTTTATGAGTTTAACTCTTAACTGCATTGTGGACGTACCAGGTAGTCTATAATAAATTGGAGGCTGCACTGTGGACCTATCAGGTACTTCTTTTGCATAGCTTAGTTTGTTTGTTTCTCCCACTACCTGTTCAAACTTTTCATGGCTGTGATTAGTCTCAGAGCGTGCTAGAACGAGAAGACTTCAGGCAAAGCCGAGTGTCAGTGTTTGTCAGAGCTAATTTTATCACCAGATAGCATTTACAATCATGTTGTGTGTGTGTGCTTGTGTGTACTGTGTCACTGAGTCAGACTGTGTCTTGCGCATATGTGCTGCAGATCTAGACCAAGATTGTTTACATTTGGGCTCAGTGTTTGATACTATAAAGATGGCTAGTAGAGAAATGATCACAGCCAAACAAGATATAAACAAGATATAAACAAAATAGTGACACTACCTAGATTATTACATTTTTCATAGAAAATGCTTAGCCATAGGAGTTAAGATATTTTGACTGCGTTGTTTGATGTTTTAACCAGAATCTTCATCAGAGATGAAAAAAAAGGGTCTTACCATGGTATATCGGGTTCCCTTTTTGGAGCTTTTGACGTAAAATGAGCCATGGGATGAGTGTAATAATGCAAAGTGCAATTAGTCCTGACACCAGAATAAGTAGCTGATTTTTCAGATGTGAAACTGAATTCAGTATATATGACATAGGCAAAGCCATAAGGGATGTCATAAAGACAACTGCTGCACTTGTCAAAGGCATGGCTTTCTATTGCTGTAAAAAGAGATTTAGAAAAAAAAGGTTAGTGATGCCCAAAATGAGTTTAGAAAAACATGTTCAATTTAGCATCAGATAGATGTAGATGAAGTAAAATAGTGCTGTTTACGTTACTGTACATATTCCATGATTGTATTAAATTACTCTTAATTTTATTATCTTTGGAATCTAACCTTGATCTAGATCAAGCCCCTACTTTGCAGTGCATGATAAATAATTATGCATGTACAACAATTTTTTCTACAAGAATCTAGAACAGATCAAGATCTAGAATCCAGTTTATATAGATCTAGAATCTAGATCACAGCGCATTTAGGCTTACTAGTTACAATACCCCACACATTGCAGTAATTTTCAAGACTGATTTTAAAGAAAAAGCTTGGGCAGGTATTTTTTATGATGACTTCCTTTCAAAAGTTTGGGAGGGGGGGCTTTAGGCATAGCTGTTTTGTTAATTAGTTTAAATTAAGGATATATGGAAAGCAAAAGGTGTATACATATATTTAGATCAATTTGTCACTTAGATTTGGCCTTGTTTTGACTAAAAAGTGCAAATTCCAAACATAAACCTATCAACATCAATAACTCAACTGTAGTTACCCCTAGATATTGTTGACTGACATCACGATCGGAATTTTCGATGTTAAACATTTCTAAATGATAAAACATAGGCAATTTTTGGTCATTGGTTTTCTAAGGAAAATACTGATCGGGTAAAACCGCCAAGTTGCATTTTTCAAGTATGTAAACACTAGGCACAGGGCTTTCTCCCAGACATATTAGTAGAAAAGGGGTAAATCATGTCATTTCCAAATGTAACAGTTACAACAACAAAACTGTTTTCAAAGCACAGTAATTTAACAAATTCACACCAATGCCTGCTTTCAGCTGATCAGGTAGATCTAGATCTAGAATTTAGATCTAGTTAGAAAGAAGTTTCTCCAAAACTTTAAAGAGCTGAGAGTTCTGATATCGTGAGATTTTAGCCTCAGAGATCTAAATCAATATCAGAACGACATAGTGGGCGAAAGAGCAGCTTTTGTTTCTGTCGCCTAGGCTAGATCCTAAATCTACTTTCGTTTTTCATTCAACGTCCTCAGCGAACCAGTTTGTTATTGCCTTTTAAACTTGAGTATGAGTAGAGGTCTAGAGGCTATGCCACCATACTCAACTATACCTTTAAAATTTTTGTAAAATTTTTTTAAACACATTTAAGATAAATAACTATATTTT
>BMAT01007711.1:678-16535 GCA_019649035.1 Elysia marginata | reverse complement strand
GGAAAATACATGCAGAACCGGGCGTGGGGTTCAACTTTTGGTTCAAGAAGCAGTCCATTCTATGATCCACAACGTGCCGGGGGTTGTGGAGAACGTAGAGGATGAGCAACTAGAACCCAAACTCAGTGGGATTCAGGAGGAAGAGGCAAAAAGGAGTAACACCATAAATTCAGAGAGCCCATGGGGAGGGAGATGCTAGCAATTACTTAAAATGAAATACCATTTTGCAAAGTGCATGATAAAATAGAGAAAGTGAATGGGTTTACAATGTTAGCCTGCAAATGAAATACATGTGCAACCTAAAATAGGACAATTTGTAGTTGTGTCTTGTGTTAGGAAAGAGTACTCAGGGGAAGTGTCAGGAGTAGGAGACTATGTTACAAGAGTGAAAGTGATGAGACCAACATTTGCACTTGTATGCAATTGGAAATGGTCAGAAGCAAGATATGAAATTTTTTTTTATGATTTCCAAAATATTTAATGTCAGATGATAATATCTCTGACCCTGTATGGCCTAATGTAGTGAAGGCACATTTATTTCCCTCCTTTTTATCCTGATGCATAATTATGTTATTCATATACCCTGTTTGTGATTAAAATGCTGGAGTAAATACAAACTTACAGTGTTAAATATTGTTGTGAAAAATTTCCCAGCAATATGGAAGGGATCCGACTTTACTTTGTAGTTAATAGTATGTACAAGTGGAGAATGTGAAAAAAGTAATTTTGTTTTTTTTGTACATGATTATTTAGAATGACAGTTACAGTCGTGCCTTTCATTTGCATTTGAGGCTGTGATAAAAGGCTGTTTTGGGGTAAAAGACAACTTTTGGTGCGGGAATTTTTTTCTTCTGCCAATATTTCATGATAATTTTCTAAAGGCCCTATTTAATTCTAATACATCACGCAAAGGCAACAGATTTATTGATGTTAAAACCCTTTACAAATACTGTCAAGACTTACATCTTCTGCACAAAGTTACTACTTTTTTTAATTCACATCAGAATCATCCATGGCTCAATAAAAATGATTTTTTTTTCATGTCAGAATCACTTGCGACATAGTGGATTTTATTTTTGTATACTATAAAAATTATTTGTGTTCAAAATGTTCCATTCAGCCCCATTACGAGTTTCAAACAAGATTGCTTGATATTATTGTAGGTCGGAAATATTTCATGTGGCCTGAAAGTCTGACATGGCATCACTCCTGATACACCTTTTGTCACAGGCATATTTATAAAATCATATGTGGTTGTAAATGAATCTGTTGGTATTGTAGAAACAAGTTCTAAGCAAAGAATATGGATCTACTTAAAAGCAACGCTGTCTGCCGTGGGTGGACAATTCTTGAAATTACATGTAATTGTAAATTTTATCTTTTGTTATAAAAGAATTCTAAGATTGATTATATTTTCTTATAGATAGTTGTACAGTCCAGTTAAGATATTATATTGCGAATCCCATGGGAACAAAGTTGAACTCCAAATCATCCACACCAAAAAAAAGGCAACAAAAGAATAAAAACGGTAATCTGAATATATAGCTCAAATTAAGCAAATATAAATCTATACATCTTAATCTTATTCAAGTTGGAATGATATGTACAAATTTTTTTCTCCCAGAAATTTTAAATCTTGTGTGTGTTTTTCTCCCCAGTGATTTTGCTCTCTCTGGTGTTGGTATGCAGTCCGGTCAGCTCGCTTTTGGAAGTCTATGGATGTTGTGTAGGATTTGGGATGCTATTCATCTCTTACCTTTGCAACTCTTACCTAGTTCAAAAGATGATGATCACCCATAATGCTGTTTCAGAGTCATGTGATATTGGAAACAATGCCTCAAGTTCAAAAATTGAAAATATGAATAGTGAAGAAATTGGCTATGGAGAGACAACCGCTATCATGATAATAATGATGACGCAATTATCAATTGTTATGGCATTTGATCAAATATGCATTTCACCTACAATGACTAGAACGCACATGTTGGCAAAGTATACCAGATATCCTACTGACATTGTTTTGTATTGCTCAGTCACTTTACCTCTCTTTTTTAGGTCATTCACTGATATTGATAGTGGTATCATTGATATCTCACCCTCTCTTTCTGTGCTCTTGCCATTGACACTTTTAATCATTCATTCAATTTTTGTGGTTTTAAATTTGATTAAGTTTGTACAACTTGGAGTGGTCGTAATGAAAGCTGGAGTAAGAGAGCTAGGCGTTGATGGACTTCTCATGCATTTTATGGACAAAACAAATGTAGCTTGGTTACTTCAAATCTTTTTTGTTACAAAAGTGACACATCTCTTAATTACATCAGAAGTTCTTAGCGGAATTCAATCATGGTCAAGCATGTCTCAGGATGACATCTTTAACACACTAACAATGTTGGTAAAGGAGGTTCTTTTTGCAATGTGTGGAACTATTCTCTGCATTATGGGTTTGGCAAGTATGGTGAGCATAATAAGTGGTCTGGGGCTCAGGTTTGTCTTTGGCATTATGGGTGCCCATGATGATGAAGAAGGTATTCAACCAGCTGTCTCAGGCTTTTTGTTTGTGCTGCTGGCTATGCAGACAGGTATTACAAGCATAACTGGCAGCAACCGTCTCATGCTGCTGTTTCAAAACTGTGTCCTACTTTTTGTAGCTAACCAGCATGTTGTCCAGACGGTGGCAGCCAATCTGGTGCTGAGGGCAAGCACAGAAGAGGTTGCAGTTGCTAACCATGTTCGGCCTATGTTACCATACTTGGTCTTCTTCACATTCCCTTTCACAGTTGTGGCAAGCCTGTGGCATTATCCCTTCAGGATGTCTTGGTTGTTGGCTATCTCAGCTTTCAGCCTGGAATTGATGATAAAATCAACAACCACACTTTCTATCTACATGATAAATATGTTCCATACACACACAAACTATCTTCAAGAAAATGTAGAGGACATTTTGTTTTATTTCAAAGCAGTGTGTGGTTGCTTAGAGTTTGCTTGCGGAATTTTTCTCCTCTTGAACGGTGCCTATATTTTCTTCTTTGAGTCAGGAGGGATAATTCGGTTAGTTATGATGATTATTCACTTTTACTGCAATATTTATCAAACTGCACTGAAGGGTTGGTCCACCTACAAACTGCGCCAGTCAGCTTGGGAGAAAGTGAACAAGCTTCAACCTGCTAGCCAGGAGCAACTTGATGAAAATGATGACATTTGTCCTATATGCTACCAGGAGATGACAGAGGCTGTAGTTGTCAAGTGTTCTCATGTCTTCCACAAGGCATGCCTGCAGAAATGGTTATCAATACAAGAGAAGTGTCCACTCTGCCATATGGATTTGACAGAAGATAATTTGAGCCCTCAGAGCAACAATAACATTGCCCAGCCAATTAGATGAGGATTTGAGTTTATTCATTGTTACTATAATCACTGTTGCTTAAATGTATTGTGCAAACATTCTAAGATGTGTGTTAGTTAAAGCATGTTTTGTTTTAATCTTTTCCCATAATGTTGTCCAATATGCTATTATTCTCTGCAAAACTATATATTATAAGGACAAGTATAAATCATTTTTGACATGCATAAAAATTTTGTAAGAAACTTTTGGAAATAGAAAACAATGGATAAGTGGTTTCAGATAACTTGAGGTTGGTAAAATAGTTATGAACTGTGAAAAACAAAAAAAGATGCTCATAGCAGCATAACGGGAAAGGCTTAATTAAAACTGGTTTGTTTTCAATTGCACATATATATTACAGATTTAACTTTTCAGTATGTGTGTAGGAGAGGGGTGGTATAAACTATAATTTCTCAGGCTCTTTTTTTTTTGTACATTATTCTAATTTCAGCACTGGAAGAATATTGTGTTTGATTCTGATGCTATGTAGAATTCTCTTTTAACAACTTAGCTAAACTTTCTGTTAGTTTAACTCAAACACATTATTCTTATATTTGGTGGGCCTGTGAATATGTCCTGCAACCAGGGTTAATGAGTTGGAAGTTGGAAATCCTAATATAAGAAGATATCCTTTAAAAGTCTATTTTTTCTTCTTTTCCTCTAAGTCATCAAACATGTACATATAATATCTTAATTCTTAAAAGCATCAACTGATAGTTTTACAAATCTTTTTTTACTTTTAAGAGCACAGGCAAAGACATTGTTCAACCTAGCAATACCTTGGAATGTGAAAATTGCAACTGTCTATTCATTCACTCTGGTAGCAAGGCATGTAGATTATGATTACAGCGTTGAAAGGGTTTTTTATTTATTGGATTGCATCTTGTCATATAATCTGGAAATAAAAAAGCAGAGTTAGCCACATATTCTTGCACACATACTAAGTGATTGATCATTCAATAATTCTTCTGTTAATTTAACTTTATTGGGCTTTTTGTGAAAATATTTGTAAAAATGTATCAGTGCACGTTCTTCAATCTCAGTTTTTGTTTGTTATTATCAGTCTTAGCAATACTACTTGTTGTCTTGTATCTTATTTAATGAATGGTGGACTAAAGAAACAATATTAATCTAAGGCTTTTATAAAAAAAAAAAAATCTAAATTTATATTTGAAGCTTTAATATAAAGCTAGACATTACATTAGAGTTCCTCTTGGTTCCCTCCCCGAAAGTCTCAATCTAGTAGTATTATGAATATTATATATATATTTATTTCTGTGATATTCTAAACTTATTTTTGATCTTTAATTTTGTGGAAAATTTAAATACTTACCTCATGCATACTTGGTAGAACTTGACTAAAGCTTGCCTTCTTGAATCACAATTTGTGCAGAAAGAGGTCAAATTGATTTGAGAGATGGAGCTAGTACTAATGATGTATTTTCAGGTAGATCTTTTAAGTATGAACTTTTCTGATTGCAATCATTTTATTTGTTTTATTTACCATTTGGGAAATGGTGGGATAGTAGTTGCTGTACATCATAATTGTTAGAAATCTTTTTTAACAGACAGTATATTGTGCCATGTGTTTTTTGTTTATTTTTTTCATTCATTATAATATATATGTCTCGCTTTCAGGGTGAATGAGGCGGATGTAGCAATTTTCATTTTCAAAGGTGTTGCCTTTTTTAAGAAGACATTTTTCTAAGCTTCCACATATCAAAAATTTAATTAAATGATTAATATTTTGTGCAAAGACATAAATTTTTTTGTTTATTTAAAATAGAGAGATAAAGAAGAAAAATAGACCTTAAAATGGCGTTTCTTTAAAGAAAGATTCTGACTTTCAATCCATTCATCCTGCATTTGAGATGTGTCGAGACATGAATTTTTTTTCGTAATTTTCCTTTGAAGAATGAATGTTAGTACATTGTATTGAGATTTCAAGCTTATTGTTGAACATAAAGGTTTTATTTTGAAGGTTATCTTCGCAAACTAGTATCGGTAATCAGGTTTTTGTAACAATAATGAAATGTTGCTGTTTGTCATGCAGCCGGTCAAAATGAGTCTTAAGTTGAAATTGGAAAGTTGTAAGATATTGATATCTCAGAAAAGCTTATTTATACTTTCAAATACAACAAAGAAAAGCTCTATCGTGCTTCTGTATGAAATTATAACTGTTTGAAGCCGTCAGGGTAATTACTTACATTTCATAAAGGGGAGAAAATTGTGTTCAAAGTTTAGACAACTCTAAAGGTGCACAGGCCTTAAAAACCATACCAATCAAAATTAAACACCTAAAATATGAAGATTCAACATTAATCAGCTTTGAAATCTGTAAAAGAATGATTTGAGCATCAAAGTCTAAAATAAAAGAAAACTTAACTTCTGAACTCCCACTTAACTTTAAAAAGCATATAGGCCTATCCCAAAACTAGGCCTTGCGACTGAAGACTCATTTAGATAGAATGCAAGACGTTCTAAAAACTTGGATTTAGTTGGAATGATAAAAGTGATAGATAAGGTTAAGTCTTATATGATTTCAAAATAAAAGTTTTATCCTGAAATCTTGCTACCGCCTGTACTATTTCAACTTTAACCCCTTGACTGCCACGTAAGTGATCTGCCCCTACCATAAAAAAAAAATTTTTTTAATACTAAAAGTGAAAATATCCACAAATCTCCTTATAGCAAAGGAAGTAATCTATTTAGCTTACCATGTCTACAAGTTTGTTATTGTTGTATCTCTTTGACAGTTCATAAACTTAAAAAGAACAGGAATTGGCTACCTAGAGAGAGACTAAGGGTAGGGCAGTCAAGGGGTTAAATTGTCACAAAATTATAATGTACAGGACAACCTCTTCAAACCAAGAGTGACTAAACATAAAAAAATTGGTTGAACTGAAATGAAATTGCTACCTAATGCAAAGTCTTTCTTTGTTTTTGTATTTTTCTTGCATTAAAGATTTAAGCAAATGATTTGGGAAGCTACTGCCTAATGGAAACATTTTTTTTTTCGTTTTCAATTTTCTTTGATTTTAACCTTCAGGTTTTGTAGATATATCTATGTAAGTAAGCCTACACTATATGTACACTCAAATCATGACCTTGTGATGACACAGCCAGATGATCTCTCACTAAATGTTGACAGCTGGGTAGGGAAACCCAGATTGCCCACCTATGAACACCACTGGTAGTCTAGGGCTAAAGTTTGAGTGTGTGTGTGTGTGTTTGCACAAGGCCATGGGTTAATTTGGTTTAAGAAAAGCAATTATAGGGCAGGCATGGGCCAAGATGTATTGAATTGACATGGGATGGGCCTATTTGAAAGAGGGGTGGAGGAGCAGAGATCATTACAGTAATCTGCTATAGACTTGGCTACATGTATAGTAAAAAGTTTTGAGAAATCATTTTGCTTCAGTTGAGTCATTTGCAGTTTTGCACTGGCACACAAGAATGAACTATGCCCCACTTTATAGCCTGAAGTTAGATCTAGCGTAATTGAATCGTAACTCTTTCCCTTGACTCATGAGCTCGTTGCTTTTGTTGATACATGTATGTGTGCTGAAATACTCAAATAGTTAAATGAAGAAACAAACATCTTTTAATTTGAAATGGATTTTACAGGACCCAAAAGTTCAGTTTATAGGGATGCTACTGCAGAATATTTATAATGAAATGTTGCCCTCTTTACTACACAGTGATTCAAAATGTAGACTTTTTTGTATCTTAATGCTCTTTCTTAGATCTTTGGGTGTATGTTGATTCAAGAATATAAAGTACAAACCATATTGTTGCTTGGAGGGACTTATGAGGTGTCTTGTCTTTTTAAATTAATCTGTTATGAATCTGAAGCCAACAAAATCGAAAGGCTGAAGTGAATGTTTAGATTTGATAGAAACTGTCTTTACTTTGACATGATAAAGGCCTAGTTATGAAATTCTTGAGCATTTAACTTACTCATTCTTGAACATGATAGTACATCTGTCTTATTCTCGCCCTGTTACCAAATGGAGACAATAGTAGAGAGGCCCTCATACATTAATTTGTTCAAGGAAAGGAATAAAAATTTGTAGCAGAAAACTAAGGAGCATTTGTGTTTTAATTAATAATGTCAGTTAAGACGTTAGTTATTTTTAATACAATCACAAAGAAAGTCGGCATCAATGTGTTTTGAAGAAACTAATGTTTGTGATGATAAAGACCTGTAGAAATAAAGGTCGGGGCCTTATCTCACATAGATGTCCTGGTCGAATATGTGTCATTCTCAAATAAATGTTGGCAATTATTGTCACTAATTGCATGACTTGAGGACTTATAGTAATTGCATAACTTTCGTTAAATTAAAAATAAAACCAAAACCTAAACTAAGTAAGACTAAGAGTTTTGAAAAAACATCTCCCAATATTTCCTGATTAGCAAGGTCCCACTCTACCAGCATAAACTGAGTCTTTGGATCAAATCAAAAAGGCTAAGGAATAAAATTCTCTTGTAAGTTTGAAGAATCAACTTTATAAAACTTTGGTATTAATTATTATATTATTTTTGTTAATGAAAGTGTGTATCTGGAGTATGTTTATGTGAATGAGTATGCCTTTGAGTCATCAATCTTTGTATGTAAATAAAAAGAAAAACAATGAATACTGCTTGGTGATAATACGCTTGGGCCAAAGATTGAAAACAACTGTCTTGCGGCAGATAGTTATGGTACTTTCAACAAGGTTTTGGTAATTTGAAATATAAAGGAAGTAAGGAAATCGCCAAATAAAGACTGTAAAAAGTTTTTCTCTTAAAATAAAATGTCCATCATTTGGGCTGGTTGCAAGACAGTTATTTTACAATCGTGCCTGAAGCATTTTTCCCTCCTGCAAATGTCTCTAGGTTGTCCTTAAGTACGACTAAATATAGCCTGATTTATTTTAAGTAGGCCTCACTTTATAATTTATGGTATGCATTTCCTTTTCAGGGTTTTTCAATGTGATGTTTTATTTTTAAAAATAAACATGAAATTGAACATGTAACATTCTTTAGACTATGAGTATCATATGCTATCAGTATCACTATCATTTGCTTGTCTGTTGAATCCAATTGGAAATGTGTGTAATGGTTTGTTGTAGAAGTAGGACTTTGAGTCTTGGGTCTCAAATCTGTCAGGCTCTTTGATGGGTGTCCAATTATTAGCTTGCATTAAGGTGTTTGGTTTCACTCTTAATTGGAAACTGAAAGATCAAGTTTAGGTTTAGATTCACTGCTTGAGTATATCAATCTTTATTAATTTGCTATTTTCATTAAATCTATCTAATTCTCATACTTTGCAAAAAAATTTGAAAAAGTAATGATAACTAATGTTGAGTAGACCTATGTAAAACATTAGGTTTCACCTTTATTTATGGGGTAAAAAATTTGGTGTATCATATTTATACTATAGGTCTATAGTGCACACCACTTAATTTGACATATCATAAATAAACTTACATTTCCTTTAATTCTACATACCATTGAAGTCCCTAATAATTCCTTATTGAATGTTACTAAAATGTATTTTTGTTCACTCTGCTAGGTTTGTTTCTTTTAGCTCGACATTATTTCCGCTCCGCTCCCGTATAGATCAAATTGTGCCATTGCCCATAGCACTGCAGTGGAGCAGCATCCAGCACCTAGGTTTTGTGTGTGTGTGTTTCCCCTTGGACTATAGACAGTATAAGGGAACTTTTATAACTTGAGAACAACGTGGCAAATAGACACCCTTTTATATATCGAGTGGCCCCAAGAAACCGTCCTCAAATTTGTCACCCTGTTACTTCATACCTTTTTTAGGGATTTACATGAAAATACATACATAGAAAGATAAATTATTCATGTCAAGGTGTGTGAAGTTTTAAGCTTCTGGCTTTATTGGTTTAGAAGTTATTTGATTCTTGATAACACGCACTTCAGATTTTTAAAAAAACAGCCCATGAATTCCAGTGTAATCAGTTTTTCAAGTTATCTTCAGAACCTCCTTCCAGCTGAACAGCAGCTCTAACTCCTTTGCACCATGTTGCGATTGACTTTCTCGGTCCTCAATACCTATTAGTCTATAGCACTTCTTTATATTTTTGCTTTCATTTTATTTTCATTGAGAGGAATCGAACATCCCATGTAGACCTTCTCACTCTCAGCAAGCGAATTCCACATTGCATAGTCAGTCAGATTTAAATTTGGAGATAGTAGTGGCCAGTCATCTTTGGCAATGATATCATACTACTTGTGTGCAAAGAAGCACTGTTTTGTTGTAGAATAAATTCACCTTAAGGATAAAATTTGTGACAATGACATGAGGGAAGAATTTATCTTAAAGCAGAGAGATGTAATTCTCTGTATTGACCTTCATAGTTTTCGTATCAAGGATATATTAATTATTATCTCAATTTCGCCATTCCAGCAAACGCCTGCAGAAACCATGACAATGATGACATTGAGCAAAAACTGATTCGTTTTGTGGTAAAGCCAATGCAGAGGGATATCTGACTTCTTTACTCCATAGGCACCGTCATTTTGTCGTTTTTTGGCAATCTCTAGAGTAAAGTCTTTTTCATCTGTGAAGATAATTTGCTTGACACCCTTATCAGTAAATGCTAAATCTGTTCAGAAAGCGCAATATTGAAGATGTCTTTTTATTTCTCTTTCACACTTTCCGTTTTTTTGTTTGTCTGAATTCGTTTTAGGCCTTTATTTTCAGATCCCTTTTTACAATTCTTTGTACAGTGCATTATTATTGTGCTCTTGGGGTTGCGGATTGCAAAACAGCTTTGGAGCAGAAGTTGATGCCCGTTCTTTGTGAGTTTCGATAACTCTTTTTAAACAAATGCCCCTTCCTTGTCTTGCAACCAGTCCAAATGAGTCTTAAGTCGAAATTGGAAGGTAGTCAGATATTGGTATCAAAGAAAAGCCTAGTTTATCTGCTTTCAAATAAAACAAACAGTAAAGCTCTATCATGCTTCTGTATGAAGTTTTAGCCATTCAAAGTGTGCAGGATTTGGACTTGTGAAATTTCAGAGAGGGGAGAAAACAGCATTTAAGTCTAGACGACTATAAAGGTATTGAGGCCTTAGCAACCGTACCAATTGAAATTTAATACCTAAAAAATAAAATTTGAACATCAGTCAGGTGTGAAAACTGTTTAGAAATGGTGTGAGCGTCAATATTTAAAATAAAAAATTTTTGCCCTCTGAACACCCAACTTAACTTTAAAAGCCTTTATCTCCAAACTAAGCCTTTCAACTTACAACTCATTTTATTTGGAAAGAATGCGAAACATTTAATTTTTAACAATGGATTTCTTTGATATTTGGCATGTGATAGTAGTTAAACTGTTGAAGGCTCAAAAACTGTCAGAGATATGGCGCTCCAAAAATAGGGACGTTTTTGGGGGGGTCACCCGATATATATTACTTCTTTCTTATATGTATTCAACTTTCTTTTAATTTGACATGAATGTCCTGTACCTTTGAATATTGAATTATCTGGTACGCACTGCACATTAATTTTCTTCAAAGAAATCTAGAATCTTTGAAAGTTTTTTATTTTTTTTGCTCTATGGAATTTGCAGTGGATTGATGTAGATTTTCAGTGAAAATGGCTTTAGTTTTGGTATGATTTCAACCCATGACCTAGGTACCAAGCTTCAGTAGCTCCCGTGAGAGAATCATAATTCATAGCTTCAATAGAATCATAAGTCATAGCTTCAACTATGTCCCTATTATGCTTTTTAGCGAAGTTCAACGGCAAAGGTTTTTGTTTAGTCCCTCAAAGTGACTTGCTAACTTAAACAGCAATCATTGAATCATTGAAAACTCCAAAACAAACAAAAACAAAGACCAAACAGTAACAACCTTTTTTTAAGGAGCATAGTGGTGATATAGTGTAAGTTACGTTTCTCTTGATGACAAGAGGTGGATCTATTTGATGCCAATTTGAAGTGGAAATTGTATCCAATTAATTTCTCTGGAAAATTTAGTATGTAATAATGTATGGTGAAAGCAATGTATGCAAAAAGAAAAATCCTACTCCGTCACTCAAAATCTTTTTTAAAAAGTAGAATAAAAAAAAAATTATGGTGCTGCAAGTTTTCGCAACGCTAGCCTTTTTTATTCTTCTTATATGTGTATACAATTTTTGTAATCTCTTTGTGATAATTGTATCACTGATAAAGTGAATAAAAGTTTTTCTAAAGTTCGTTTATTTTAGAAAAAAGAAATTTATAAAGGTTAAACAAAAGAAGAGAAAATAATTGGATAATTAGTTTTATTTCATTTTGTTGAATGTGTTTGTTGAGTCGATGTTGTTGGATACAAGGTCCACTGACAAGTCAGTGGTTTGAATCATACCAAAGGCAAGCATATTTCTACTATGTTCAATTGCTACAGCCTGTTCTGGGGCATGTGTTGCCAATACAAATGTACTATTGTTTTACCTGTTTTGATGCACTGCAGTTTGGGTTATACAGATACATAAATTAAATTGTTCATCAATACAAATAGTATTAACTTAATGATTGAATAAAGTAAGTTTTTATGGACCCTTCTGTTTTGTTCTTCAAATTTTGTTTCTTCAACTACAAACTTGTCCTAGTAATATGTAGCCATCAAGTAATTTAACTAATTTAGAGCAATTTAAGAGTTTAAGAGCTTCTTAAACATTTTTTTAATTTTGTTGCTGCTGTTTCTGGTTTGTCTTTGTCATTGATGTTGAAGAAATCACTTTTTAACTTGGTTTAGTAAGAAACAATAATGGAAATTCCACTAACACAACACTCTGCTGTTGAGAGTTATAAAACTCATAGACTTTACAAGTGCCCTGTTATTAAACAAACTCAACTTATGACTAAGTTATGAGATTGCAACCAGTTTTTTTATGATAAATTTATGAATATAGAAATTATAATAATGGCAAATCTTAGGTTTTAATGTAGCAGCTTGAGAATGAGCTAAAACCTGGACACTTTTTAACAAACATTATTTCTTCATTGCCCAACCTGCTTACCACATCTCTGGTTTTCCATGGTTTTCAAACATGAAAAAGTGTATGACTCAAAGTAAACTTTGTCTAAGTAAAAAGAAACACATTTGAAATATAATAATTTTTTAAAATAATCGGCGCTGATGATTTAAAAGGTCTTGCTTAGCCTTTACATGTGTACAAATTTCCTGGATTTGTCAGGGCACATGGTATCTGATCAATAACAATCAATTTGTATGCTAGCTCAGCCCTTGCCAATATGCCAATTATCTTTTTCCAAGCTCAAAATGTACCATGTAAATTGTAATGATTGAAAGATCTTAGTAATGAGCATGTAATTAGAGGTGAATCGAAAGAAGCTGTCAATGAAAATTTTTGCCTTTGGTATGATTAAAATCCTTGACTTATAGTTATACTGGAGTAGCTTTGGCACTCACCACTTTGCTACTCCAAGTCAAAGAAACATAGGCCCTGGGACAAAAATTCTAACTTGTTTAGAAATTCATTTAGTTGCGGACCCCATTGGGATAAGCTAAAATTCCTTTTAATATATTCAATGTTACATGCACGAACCAAAAACACATCGTTGTCATCAATAAGAGTGCACATCATTAAAATATTCAAGGTAGTTTAAGTCAGGCCAAATTTGTGGAACATTAATTCGGCCTAA
Source organism: Elysia marginata (assembly GCA_019649035.1). Lineage (NCBI taxonomy): Eukaryota > Metazoa > Mollusca > Gastropoda > Plakobranchidae > Elysia > Elysia marginata. Next base: position 3,483 of record BMAT01007711.1, on the reverse strand, counting down.
ACTGTAAATTTGCTTGAATAATATATAGATAATTATTGTAAAGGTGTGGAATCCTTTTTGATTATTTAATTTTAACTGATGTTAAATAAAAAATGGACACATAAAATAGCCAAATTATAAATTTATCCTATAGGCCAAATCTTTAATTATAAATCTGGCTTTTTTCATATACATGTATATACAATTACAAGAGATCGCGCAGTGTATTTGTGGTTGGCACAGACAATGTTTTGGCAACGGGTTACGAAAATATAACGGTAGATCAGACCACTGACACATGGAGAATCTCACAAAAAATGCGCAGATCAGACCACGGAAAATCTCACAATAAACCATGGGTTTTCCCTGGATCCATGGATAAGTGACAGCCCTGAACAGTTGTAGTTACCTCCATATAGAAACATTGTAAATCTAGCACCAAAAATGTCCCAGCTTGGATGAGCAAAGCCGATTACGACATGCTTCGCGGAATGCTTGAAGTAATTGAGATTTATAGACTGAATCAAAAGGAAAATTGTGAAATATTTTTTTTTTATTATAGACTAACACTTTTTAAATTCTATTAAATTTAAAAGGCCTTTCCAAACCAAAGTAATAGTATTTGAATCCCTGTATCAACAAATTATGAATTTTTAAACTCATTTTTAACTTAGACCTTTTTTATCATTGCCAAGAATGTGATAGAACACCATATGTATATGTCAATTCATAGAAATATAAATTACAGTCAAGTCCAGATAACTCAAACCGGGATGATTTGAATACTTGTTTTATTCGAACTTTGTTTATATTACCTATCTTACTTTTCTTTTACAAAATATACGGATAATTTTAAGGTAAACTTTGCTTCGATGGGGTTCAAAATACCCGAAATGGAGGGTAACCTCACAATTTTGGAGATGTCAGCTTCAACTGTAAAGTATGGAACTGGAAATTGAGTAAACCAAAAACAAAATTAGGAGTCATGTAATTTTTCTGTTATTGTTGTCAACAGTCCAAAACTGGAACCTTCCTCTACTTTTCACAACAATTTACATTTGGCAGACACATCACTCAGAGATTATCGTTTAAAATTTGATCAAATCTTTCAAGCCACATTCAGAGACAATCAAGTGAAAGAAAAGTTTGTTTAGACCTCTAACAAGCATGGTACCGTAGTATTCGTTGAAACGCACCGGAGGCTGAAATAGCATGCATTAAGGAGATAAGTGCATTTATAAAAAGTAGTAAGAATGACTAGATCTAGTTAGCCTATTTCCCTAGATAAATTAAAACGAGAGAATAAAAACCAAATAGTTTCTTTGGACCACACAAATGGACAAGGTCTAGGCAAGGACATCGAGACATGCATGTCTGTAACCTTGTAATTTACCTACTGTATGCGAGCTGGTTTGGCTTAGCATTCATCACATTGCAATTATCCAACAAGTAGTTGACCAAAGGGGTGGAACAACGGGAGGGTGGAGAAGGTGTTGTCAAGTTGAACGCTACAAGAGATAATTATAGGCTAGCCTACAACAGTTTACCTGTTGTCAGTGCAGTATGTGCGAAGTATTCGTTGCATCATGATCATATCCTTGTTGTGCTCTAAGGTCTACACAAACCATCCCCAGGCCACAGACCTTTGTCCACCTTTTAGTTTTACCATCCAGGCCTCCCTCATTACGCCCCTGCCCCCAAGCCTTCCCTTCCAAAAACATGTAAAACAAAGTAGTATTGTACATTTGTAGTGGTGACAACAAATTTTTAAAGGAGTATGAGAATCTCTGCTGAGTGATTCTGGCTTTTTCTGCATGTCACAGTGGTTGCCTGGTCAACTTATTTCTACCAATTTGATAAATCAAACAATGTTGCATGTGTTTAGGGTATACTGATTGTATAATTTAAAAAATCGGTCATAGCAATTTGGCAATACCGTAGCAAGCATTTATCTGACGTGCGTTTAACTAGATACTACTGTACTGGTATTTTAGTTAAATGAAGTTAAAAAACCTGGGGAGAATCAGGGCCTGATCAGAAAAATTGTAGAAAAATTCTTATGTTTATCAAATATCAGCCTTGAAAATTTGCATCCAAATGCTTTTGAGGTATAGAACTAAAACACAAATATGTCCTCCATTTTAAAGAGCATATCAATTTAAATGAGATAGGCATATTTTTTTTGGATGAACGGAATAAAAAAAACAGGTTCTGATGAATGCTTACTAACAACATTGAACAAAACTTTCTAATATAAGCATAAAAAGGGTAGTACATGGAGTTTCATTGTTGAGCAGATTAGAGACGGAGGCCCACATGAATACGTGCACACCCACTTTCCCTCCTCTCTCTTTCTATATACTAGAATTTAAATCAAACAATATCAATTACTGGTTTGTTTTAACTTATTTGTTTCACATGTACAGATATTGCTTTTTTTGCTTTTTTTGAGAATTAAGTTTGGTAGTGTAATCAAAGATATGTGTGAGAGGGAGGGGGAGAGATGGAATGGATAGCAAAGGGCAAAAAGAACAGGTGTAGCAACATTGAACAAATGCATCAGGTTGAGGTAATATTTATAGAGAAAATTGATAATTTCTGTCAAATGATCAAAATTCAACAAAAAATTTTCTTGGCTTATAAGTTATATTGAAAGTTTTTATTGTGTTTCACCATATACATGTATAATATTATAGACTATAACCATAAAACCACTGAAATTATCATAATCGGGAAGATTTTATGATTCTCGGTTATGAGGAATATATAGCACAGGCATTTGACACTCTCTCTCTCTCTCTCTCTCTCTCTCTCTCTCTCTCTCTC
>BMAT01007698.1:197645-215112 GCA_019649035.1 Elysia marginata | reverse complement strand
AAGAGTACGGGTACATTACTCAATATTAGAAATTAAAAGCATGGTCTTAACATGATCTTTTTTGCAGAAAACAAATTGAGGGCTAATCAATCTATGCTTTCTTTTGAATCTGAAGACATGATCTGTGACCAAAAAATAATACATGTAATGTGAACATTAATAATAGCATGACATAAACTTATTAAAAATGCATTGAATACAATGGGTAAACAAAAATAAAAAGATGGAGATTTCTTCTTAATTTTAGTATGGGTATTGGAATTACTTGTAATGATGTAGGCTACATAATAGGCTATATAAACCATGCACAGCTTTCCCATTTTTTAAACAACTCAATTTATAACATGGAAATTGGATATAATTACCAAAGGGCGTTGAATGTTCGAGGATACAACCCTTTCTAATTTTGCCGTTATTTTGATAATATAAATAGGGGTACTTTCAACTTTAAATCGACTGTCAAAAACATGCAGGCACAGGTAACGTTTTCATGTCTTTAAAACTTAACAAATTTTATTACTCTCTTCATGTATGCTTATAGACTTAGAATAGATTTTATTCAGTTTCGATGTGGAAAAGTAGCATGATTTACAATATTACAGGCAACCAAACTTTGATCATTGATGTAAATAGCAAAAGTTTTACAATCAATCTTTAGGTTTAAGTGCAATCACAAGATAAATACATGTATAACAAAAAAATAACATTCTAAAGCAGTTTTTGTAGACGGGACCGCTATATCAAAAAGCATTCAAGCAAACTAAAATAGTTCATAAGGTAATAATACTAATCATCAAATTAACTTTACAATACATGTACCACCAATGAAAAAAAACGAAGTTTTTCTAAGCTCTAATAAATACATAAGTATCAGCGCCTTTTGAAAGTCAAAATTTTCGTGTGGGTTAACAGCAATATTTTCAGTCAAAATTTGCATTGAACTACAGATATGTTTTAGGTTCAATTGGTAGTCATCACCTAGAAAAAGGATAGCACGTAATAGATTAAAATGTACCTACTTAATATGAATAAATGTAAATATATATATATAAATAAATGTATAATGATATATTTAAAAAATCCCAGCAACTTAGAGTTGAAAAAAAAGTTGAACAAATGGGCAAAGTCAGCTGAGCCTCACTTTCAAACAGCCTTGATAAAGACTGTAAGGGAAGCGTTAATGTCTTCAAGCTGGTCTGAGTTAAACACAACAATCAGAGTTGTTGGACCGACTTTCTTGGGCACGATAGGCAGTGATGTCATGAATGTGCCCCTGGGAGTTACGTTGCTGCGAAAAAAAAAAACGAGGTTATATTGATAAGAGTGCATTTTAACCCCTAGCAGAAGAGTCAACGGTCGATTATATACAATGTATAGAGATTCCATTAATTTTTCATTTTTTTAAAATCCGATTTTTTAAACTGTGAAACTATATGAACATACAACTTGGACCAAGACCGATTCCACCAGCAAAGACAATCAGAGCCTCTAATAAGTTTATGCGACGTGATCATAGCACCAAGATTTTCAGTTATTTTCAGAAAGTTTGAGTGGCATCCCTGTGTAATAGGCGGTATTATAAACGGTGGAAAGATTTTTTAGGGTATGTAATTAGCAGTGGAGAGAAGAGGACTTCTAACCTCCGACTTATAGTAGGTTCGAATCATACTAAAGGCAGACATTTCTGGTATTTCCACTTATAATAAAGGTAAAGGTAGTCCCATACTCGACATGAGCGTAGGGGAACAAGGAGCAGGGTCCTTGTTTTTCTAGGCACACGGCATAGTGAGGTAGTTTGCCATTGCTTTCCTCGCCGCCTTTACTTTCGCCGAGTCTCAAGAGACCTAGCTACCCATCAAGTGCTGGGTGGGCACAGGGGAGCAAATAAAATTTAGCCCGGACTGGAGATCGAACCCGGGACCTCTCGGATAGCGATGAACCGCCCTACCGATTGCGCCACTGCTCACCCCTTATAGTATCATACCTTTAAAAAGCTTTCAATATCTTAATGGCGCAGTGAATGCCTTCACTATTTTTTGTAAGCTTATTATAAACGGGAAGTTAATATTTTACATTCACTTTGGGAAAATATGACACTAGAAGTTAATGTGTGACACGTCGAAGGTTGAAAATTAAAATGGTGGAAAATACCTACTTAAACCACTGTCTGGCACTCCCTAAAGCCAAGTTTTTTTGTTTTAAATCTTCCGGCCTGTTGGTTATAAACTTTCATGTACCTAGGCTGTCGCAAATAGTATAAGTCACAACATCTGTACATGTAGTGGTGTAGACCCTTCTTGTTTATTTATACTTAAGAATATGAGTTTTGTGTCAACGAGTAAGGAGAATAACTATTATAAGGCCATTTGAAATATTTGTGCGAGATGGAATTTTTATCTGATCGTAAACGTTAGTTAAATAATCATGTGGTGCTAGTTGTATTAGAGGTAATTGCATGTAAAATAGGCAGCCAATGCCCTGCCTCGGCCATTTTCATTTAACTTTTTAAAGCTTACTCCAGTCCACTGCTTTTTTCATCCAGTTCCGGTACCTTAAATTTCATTAGTAGGCCTACCTGTGTATATGTATTACTACTATATGAGAGATAATTCATGATTGAATACTTTGTTGGCTAATATGGGAATGAGAATGATAATTCTAATAGCGCAAATTATCGTCGCTGTTGGCAAACTTCCTCTTAGAAATCAATTTCTTGCAGGTAAGAGCGATAATTTTGTGCTCTATTCTAATTCCTATAGATTTCTAGCAAGGAACGCTAACCCGCCCACAGAGCACTTACCCCAAGCGGAACTTGAGAGGCTTGGTCAGGCCATCTACCTCAATGTAACACCCGGTCAATGTAGTCGCCAGGGGATTAGGAAAAGATACTTCGACTTCGAATTCAGCGCCAGCACTTACCACCTTGGGTGCCTAAGAGTAAAAGAAGGTAATAAATATTTTATTTACATTAAGTTAGTTCTTAATGACCTTTTCACAATTTCTTACATTATTGAGCCCCTCAGTCTTATTACAGTTTACATGCTCGGCTATCGCTCTATACGCGCTATCGACCCCAATTTGTCCAACTAGACGTTTCTGCAATTTGAGACTTACTCACTACACACAGGATTGCACCCCAAAGGACTGCAGTTCGCTACATTGTTCTTTTGGTTGTTTCTTCGACAAACACATAATTATACAATATTGACAGGTTATTTATTCGTATTTTCCTGGACTCACACGAGTGTGCATGTCAAAGAGAATGATGCGTTTTTGTACTGGTGTAACTGTCAGAAACACTACATTGTCTTATAATGAACGAGACTATGAAAATGTGCATTAATTTCGGCTAAACAAAGACTCGTACTACTTACTAGAAAACGGAAACCAAGGAGGAAGAGTGGGTAGAGTTATTCTAATACATGTACCTGGGTGCAGTTTTAGGCCATAAATGTGTACGAAAGCAGAGCGACTAAAAATCTGATTAAGAAACGAAGACTGCGTACATATTGTCTTTAAAACCAGAAAAATTTGACACAATATTTCTACAAATACGTTTCTTTATTAACTTGGAAATACTTAAAACTTAGCCTTTGGAATCTCATTCTGAAGATGTAATCTTTAACCCCAAGACAGGGAAAATAGATTTTAAAAAAGCGAGGCGGATCATGGGAGGAAAACGGAATCACTGCGATGTTTTTTTCTCTTCACCATAAAAAGCCAGTCATAACTAACACATGTATGTAGATTATTTAAGATGATTATGCGACGAATTAGACAGTAGTTTGATAAAGTTAAGTGGCGGATGCAGGTTCCCTAAGCCAAGAACCAGATACAGGCAAAGACTCTATTAATATAGCATGAACAATGAGGCGTATAAAATTGAGTACCGGTAATTTAAAACTTTGAGTGACCTTTACTTTTTGTAAGTATGGCATCAATAATGTTTCTAGACTTACCTTGCAATATGTTAACGTGATCTCTTCAATCCTTACACCGTATAATATCAGTGGAGTATTTTTATACCGTTGTATGAAGTATACATATTGCTGCAGTTTGCGATTTTGTAATTATTACAATGTATGTGTCTTTTCATGCCTTTTACTTACAAGTATGTTTTTAATTATGTTATTTTTGGTGAGAGCATGTCATTTTTAATTTTATCATGTAGGATTAAAAAAAGATTTTGTTTCTGTAATGTATAAAACGAAATGGCCTAAGGTGTACTTATTCATGTCGTAGACTTATCACCATTCAACGCATAAAAACGTTACATGTATAGTCTGAATTGGTGCATGACTGTTTCAAACGCTGTCACAAATTTCTACTTCTGACCATCAGTTTAATGACTGAACTAGTGTAATTTTTAGCATGGGAATCTGCATAACGTTCTGCTTAGTTTATAAATCCACCTCTCTCCTTTCTCATCTTATCGATTATATTTTCCGCCCTATGGCTTATGGCAATAACGTAAGCCACTAGTATTACACATTAATAATCGTCCTCCGCGCCATATTTCTTTTTTTTTTCTATTTGTGTATGTCTCGTGTTTTAATGTATCCTACGAGTGTCTCATTTTCTATACCATGTGCTCTGTGTGTGTGTGCCTTTTTGCTGCCACCTTTATCCATGTAATCGGAGTCTCCACCTCTCTCTTTCGGACACTGTAAAATGTAACATTATACAAGCTTCTTGCATCTAAATAAAATTTAAAACAATCCCAGTTATAAGTAAGCCAACCTTTACAGTGAGATGGGGTTTCCTGAGACGGAAAGTAGGCTTTGCTGTGTACACCTGACCCGATTCTTCCACAGACGCCCAGACACTCATGTCCAACATACAGCAGTCTTTCAGCTTCCCGTCATATTCCTGTGAAGTTACCTTGACCTTGATTTGAGTATCTGGAACACGATTATGACTATGCCATTAATAGTAGCACCGTAATAGTATCGATAATAATGATAATAATAATAATAATGATTATAATAATAATGATGATGATGATGATGATGATGATAATAATAATAATAATAATAATAATAATAATAATAATAATAATAATAATAATAATAATAAAAATAATAATAACATGTACATGTGAGAATATCTTTCAAACATAAAAAAGCTCATAAGTACAAAGGTACACAGTGCTCATGCATAAAATCACAGCGCCGTCAATGGAACCTTTATTTTTTAATGACACCAAAATTCTCTCAACAATTATTGTCTGTATGTCAGGCGTGAATCATCCAAGGTACTGGCATATACATAAACACACAACTTATTTCTTCCGTGTAAGGATGTATTAGTACTGAAAAAAAAAACAACTTTAGTACAAATGTGCATTCTCTAACCTTGGCCTGGATCTAATTTAATTCGCTCAAACGGCTCCACCCTGAGCTGGTCGGCCAGTTGACCAGTGTAGTACATTGTGGACACGACCATCCGCCCCTTTATCGTCCGCACCTGAGGACTGGTGTTGCGGATGCGGAGAGCTACATCGAAGTCACTGCCCACCCAGGTGTTTTGAGGATCATGCTCCAAGCTGAAATGCACATCCTATCCAGGTAATGGGAATATGATAGATAATCCATGGTTATTTTGACGTGAAACAAGTAGAGTCCATATAAAGGGCTTTGGGCCGAAACAGGAGAAACGTCGTTTATGCCATGTCTCAAATTGTCCCTTCTTAAGTGCTAAAAGTTGTTATTTTTTCCAGTATTGAAAGTTGTTTTTTCGTTGAAAATTGGATGCAAGTGTGTTAAAATCAATGAAATTACTTTCTTTCATGGATAAAAGGATAAAACAGGAAACGAACAAAAAAAGCAAATCACTTCTGCAATTGTTTTACTCCTCATTATTGGGCAGAGCCCTCAGTTTCGGAATTGTTTGTTGTGGGAACATTTTTAAGGAAAATTGCAATTGGCTGCACAGAATCATAACTAAAGCGGGTGGTGTTATCGGAAAAAGACAAGAAAAGAAATAGGTAATATGTGAACAGCACATTGTAAGAAAAATGAAAAGCATACTTAAAGATGAGAGCCACCCTCTTAAAAAAGAATACGACGAAAGGCGGGTAATACACAGGGGAAGTTTCAGGGTACCAAAAAACAAAGATTAGCGGACTACTAGTCTATTACAATTTTCAACAACGCTTTTAAAATGGAAGAAAACGATCGCAACCTTGCGCGTCGACGTCGATAACGTTTGACGTTAATAACACCTATAGGTAGCGTGAGTTTTACAGCAGACGATTGACTGACGGGCCCCGGTAGCCCACCAGCCATCTTGGATTTCCTCCGCTCTGGGGTTCGTCCTCCTGAGCGGACCCGTAGCGCATGAAATCTAATTTCACTTTCAGTGAAGGGACACGTTAGGCATATAGTCTGAACCTAAGTGAGAGTGCGAACATGGGTGTTGTGTGTGTGTTGTGTGTGCGTGTGCTTGTTCATGCTTACTTAGTCACCCATCCCAGTAGTTGTTCATCAGGATCCCGTTCTCTTAGCATGGTTCTCGATCACAATATTATATGTATTTTTTTTAATTGATCCTGGCACTTTTCATACGAAAAATTATTTTTTAAATTTTTAATCTAATTTGCGAAGGTTCATAAAGAAAGCAAGAACTATTTGAACTTACATAGAAATCAAAGTTAAACCTTTTATATGATTTTTATACGAGGTTAAAACTTACACAGTTTTCAACAAAAAATTGGGAAGAGGCATAGGCTACATTATCCTAATATTGTGTGTATTTTTACAAATGCAAAGGGTAAACAGCGAGTTTTTCTCGATTTTTTTTCTAAAACTTGAAAATGCAGATATAAAGTTTTGGAAAACCGCTCTTCAATATTGAATTAAATGACCCTGTGCACTAAACATGAAATGATAGAAATATCAAAGTAAAAACCAGATAAACTGTTCTTCCACACTATTCCCCACAAACGAATGTACATAAAATGTGTTGCTTACGTTTTTTTCCGATTTCTTACAACATGATTTACTGAGTAATAACAGGCTCACCTCTTCTTTCTTATAAATGCCAGGACGGTTCGAGCCCAACTGGTTGGCCCTGAGCACTGACGCCCGCTCCTCCGCAGATCCTGGTGCGTATAAGAAAATCAGATAAATTTTCTCGATTGGTGTGTACCTAGAAATCCAATGGGCAAAGGTAGCCCGAGAAACCAATATAAAGTAACGAATGAAAATATTTAACATGAGTATAGTTATGTCCTTGTATTCTATAAAATTTCACTTTCAAATTAAGGAAGAAATTGAAATACATAAAAAAAAATTATTTACGGTGTAAATTGATTTAACCAATGAGTTGGACAACAAGGATGGTGCCCACAGCGAAAAACTGACAAGCTTACAGCGAACTAAAACAACGATAACAAGAACTAAAACAACGAGAACAAGAACAAAAACAACAACCACGAGAACAAAAAGGTTAACGTTTAGTAGAAAAACAAAACCTGTCGTATTTATGGTCCTATTCTGAATGAAATGACATGGCGTGTCCGCAGCCCGTAAGCCTTTTCACTCCAGGGCAATGTTCCAGCTGAGTTCTTTCCAATGTAATACTGTAATTTTCTATTCTGTAAAAAAATAAAGTAACTGGGTCCTTCAAACAAAAATGTGTTTAAAGCTTTATTAGATTTACCTTCTTCTGGCTTGTAGTTGTCACTCACATCTTCCCTCTCCACAGAATTAGCTGCTTTGGTACTGACGTGCTTGCCAATCCTTGAAGAGACACGATGAAACGAAAACTAAAGTTTGGATATGTATGCCTCAAAACCGTAATACAATTGACACTAAACATTTTAAAATCTGTTCAAATAAAACTAGTAAAGAAATGAGAAAGTTACCTTAATGGGCTCAACCTTAAACTCCTCGTCTTCGTCCTTGGGAGGAATTTTTAACGTGAGTTCGACAGTTTTGGATTTAGCTTCAGGTTGTTGTAAAAATATGAAAATTTTAAAACAGACCCAATTTCTTTCTTGCCAGCTTTGCCATATGCACAACAGAAATATACTAAATTTTAAGTCAAAATTCTTTCCAGACTGTTCATAACGAATCTTTGTATACCAAGAACCGGACGGACACATAATTTAGTCAAAGTTGCATATATTTGCTTTTATGCGTAAATCATTAATAGTTGAGTAACATTTTGTTGCCTAATGTATATTTACTTGTAAAGCATACTGGTTATTTTTTGTACGCAAGAAGTGTGCATTCGATAATAAGTTTAATGAAATAGAGAGTTATGCCTTATGCTGATAGATAAATCAAAAACAATCATAAAGCAAAGAGTTAAGGAGATCATAATTGGAAACGCTTCTAATTGATTCTAGATTTTTGGCCTCCTGGTTCTGTACAAAAGTTTTATAAGGTGAAAAAAGAGGGACTAGAGAACAATATCAAATAACGAAAATTATGAAATAACATATTCATAAAATATTGCACTTAGTAATACGATCAATACCTGAAGCAGAGTAAAAGGTAGAACGTACTCATGTTTTTGGAGGTCCACACACTCCAGTCTTCCTGTAAAGTTGGGCATCCAGGACATCCGATCTGCGTTGACCTCTGCAAAGACAAAGCCGCCATCATATGGCAAGTGGACATTTCCCTCCCGGACCGCCTTGACCGAGGCTGGGCCACAGCAGAATACACCTGCCCACAGAAAATATTATACATAGGTTGAAACATTGTCTTGTTCGCAATTTGAAAATATTCTTAATCTTATATTTTTTCTCGAAATTACATGTTCGTAATCTTTGGAATTTGAATTTGAAGTTTAAAGTTTTCCAAAATGATCATGAGTCGAGTAAATTGAAAAAATTCACTGATGAACCGGGGTATTTAGTTTTAGCCCTGATCATTTTACTGTGTAATTTTTACAATTAAACAGGAAGGAGATATAGTGTTGATGTGTAAAGTAGGATATAAATAACGCAAAATGCATTGTAAATTGTTAGAAACATGGTGGTGTAGTTTTGGTAGACAACTGAATAGACACGATAAACTGCGATTGTCACGTGGTGTTTAAAAGCAGTGGCCATATCAATTTCTCATTGTAAGCATCTTTTTAAAACTTGTACTCTATGAATTTTGAAGCAGCGGCACAAGGGGGTTTTGGAACAAAAATAAGCTATATAAAATTTGCACATGGTAAGAAAAAAATGTTAAGGTTTTTGGATAGACACTCAAGACTACTTAACAAAAATTCTAAAAGCGCAATGCATTGATCGAAGTTATAGAAATCAGAGTATTTTGGGAGAACTTTCAAAACTCACAACAGGAAGACAGCATGGATAATTTTAATGAGTAAAAACAAGGACAAATAATGGACCATAAGGGACTAAGAGCCAACTAGGAATAAAATTGTTTTTTATAGTGGCTTAAGTCATACATATAACTATAAAAAAATAAATGCATGTTTCCAATAATAAAACCCTAAAATTTAATTTTAGAAAAGTATAATTATAGGTTTTCTTTCATAGGCAATAGTCGTACATTTTCACTTTGTGGCACGAATGAGACAGTGCGAGTAGGCTTTTGGTGTAAAAATTTGTTAATTTGAGTTAAAAGGAAGCAAATAAGAAGAAAAGATAATAAAGCGGCCAGAGTTAACCAACAGGACCCTTCTATCTATCTGATGTAAACCATCTTGTCTATTGTGGTGCGGGTGTCTGGTTTTGCACTTTTCTTTCACCAGACTTTTAATTATTTGTTTAGCCTCTTCGTAAGATAGACCATCACTCAGCTGCTCTAAGCCAGATCCCTCTCGGGCTAGTCTGCCTGCCTTTTCATTCCCATCTATTTTCCAATGGCCTGGTACCCATTGGAGGATAGACTGGCCACAACAGACTGAAGGCTCACCTGTATAAAACAAATGGTACAAAATTGGCCACACTGACCACTGCTTGTGTGGAGAGCCAGCTGAGACAGTAGAAGACTACAAGACTGCCAGAACTATAGAATGCTTAGGCAAGCAGTTTGGGGCAGATCAACAGACCTACAGACCAAACTCTGGGCTACCATTGAAGAAATTGAAAGACTAACAGCTTCGTTTTCCAGATGCGGGTCACTATTTGAAGTCGGTGTAGAGACCAAGAAGAAGAAGAAGAACCAACAGAAGACGATTTCTTTAAAAGAAGCAGGTTTTCAGCGATGTATGATGATTCAATTCGAAAAATGATTTTCAAAAGAATTAGAATTTTCCTCACCGTCTGAAGCTTCTTGTGGTGTAGCGTCGAAGGCTTGCCAACCGCCATAAAACTCTGGCAGATCTGGCCTCGTCATCCACGCCTCATTCCACACATGGAAGTTCCTTCAAGTAGACAAAATTTTTACACTCCTACGTACCATACTGTTAATAAATCACACCACACACGATACCCACAATGCAATGGGTGACAAAATTATGAGGATATTGGAATAAACGCTGAAATAAAAAGGGGCCTATGAATTGCACCAAAGGAATGATAGTCACGATTATCTCCATCATCAGCCTTTGTGTATACGAAACATATTACAAATGGCATAACGTTTTTAAAGATTTTGATGGTCTTTTTTTCTTTACTCTCAAATTGTTCACACTTTAGAAAAATTTCGAAACACCACTTAATAGATCGAAATTCACAAATATCACCTGTTTCAAGTTGGTTAGAAATGACAAATAAAGTTTATATAAAAAGCATATCGCAAGCGGATGCAAATCAAATCCGCCATTTTGTGAAAAATTGCAACATTAAGTTTCCTTTAAGGCTTAATTAGTTGTATTGCATTAGTTACATGCCACCATAAGATGCTGTGCGTTTTAAGTTGAAGGTAAAAAACCAAACAAAACTTGAAGTAAAAACTTAAAAAAGAAAAAAGTGAAACCCTTCTCAAATCTTTAAAAGTTACGAAAAAAAGCCGAACATAAACCAGGCATGTAAAAAAATTGCATGGATTCCTCCAGATCTTCAGATTCCATATCAACAGAGTCGGTTTTCATACCATACAGAATCGTTGTGTTTGACTCGGTTTCCTTGTGCATCAAAGATGGAGTCGATCGTTACAGAGCCATCGGTGTCATGAGCTGACATGAAGTTCGACACGCTCCTCGCAGGGATCCCCAGAGCTCGGCACACTGAAAGTTTTAATACGCATTGACGCTAAAAACTTCGGCAAACCCGGAAACCTCAGCAGCAGGTGTACTAATAGTAATAGTAGTAGTAGTAGTAGTAGTAGTGGTAGTAGCAGTAGTAGTTGTAGTAGTAGTAGTGGTAGTAGTAGCACTATTAGTTGTTGTAGTAGTAGTAGTAGCAGCAGTAGTAGTAATAATAGGCCTACATTAGAAGTAGTAGTAGTAACAGCAGTAGTAGTAGTATTCGTAGTGGCAGTAGTAGTAGTAGTAGTAGTAGTAGTAGTAGTAGTAGTAGTAGTAGTAGTAGTAGTAGTAGTGGTAGTAGTAGTAGTAGTAGTAGTAGTAGTAGTACTAGTAGTAGTGGCAATAGTAGTAGTAGCAGCAGCAACAGTAGTATTAGTAGTAGCAGTAGTAGTAGTAGTAGTGATAGTAGTAGCACTAGTAGTTGTTGTTGTAGTAGTGGTAGCAGTAGTAATACAGTAGAAGTAGTAGTAGTAGTAACAGCATCAGTATTAGTATTCGTAGTATTAGTAGTAGTAGTAGTAGTAGTAGTAGTAGTAGTAGCAATAGTAGTATAAGTAGTAGTAGCGGTAGTAGAAGTAGCCTACTAGTAGTAGTATTAGTAGCAGCAGCAGCAGCAGTAGTAGTAGTAGTAGTAGTAGTAGTAGTAGTAGTAGTAGTAGTAGTAGTAGTAGTAGAAATAGCAGCAGCAGTGTTAGTAGTAGTAGAAGTAGAAGCCTTGTAGTAGAAGTAGTAGTAGCAGTAGTATTAGTAGTAATAGTGGCCTAGTAGTAGTAGTAGTTGTAGTAGTAGTAGTAGTAGTAGTAGTAGTAGTAGTAGTAGTAGTAGTAGTACAGTACTTCATCATCATCGCTATGGTTATCTATTATGTGACCATTATTTCGTCTTCTTATTATTGTTATCATTGAATATTTCTAGGCAGCACTGGCATGAGAATTTGTCCAGGAAGAAGTAGTAGTTATCATAATTTTCAGCATTCCTTGTAGTGATAAGAAACAATAAGATATAACATCATTTTGATTGCACTGGACCAATAATATGGTGTTATCAGTTGATATATGCTTTTGTTTTGATTAATTGCTATCTCACATTTTGTCAACAGCTACTTTCGATGACCTTTTAATGAACATTTAGTGCTAAGGTTGGTTCTAAAGGTTTTAAAGTTAAAGAGAAGTTTTGTCTTTTTATTGCAATTTTAATCTCACCTCAACACAGAGCATACATGTCTTAAGACCAACACATTTGAACATGTAGCTAACCTGTTGTGCAGACGCCTGAAAATACCCAGCATTGTCCATATTTAACAGGGGCCTTAGTCTTCCAGTACTTTTCGAGCAATTTCACTGAGCCGGTCCACGAGAGCGGGGACCTTCCGTCGGTGTAAGGTTCACTCCATCTTCCCATCAAGACACCGTTGTCATCGTTGGAGTTCATCTTTTTGAGGTTGAAGAGAGATAAAATAGTAGGAAAAAGCGATACAGAGTATGAAAAAGGGAGACAGGGCGAGAGAGGTTGAAAGGAAAAAGAAGGGTTATACTTTGTTAGAAGCGGCACTTTGGATGTTTTAAAGTTAAAGAGAAAATTTTGACAATTATTTTTTTTAAATTTTGAATTCAAGAAGGTGTGCTGTGATGGTTTTAGAATTGAAAACAGCGCTTATACGTGCAATTATTTTATGCAACTTTTAAAATGGTTTCAAAATCATCGGGGGTTCTAAAATTTATAAGCTAGTGTAAAATTAAAGTTGACGTGCAGAGCTTTGGTAGAAATAAAGGTATATACTCAGTACACGAAACACAAATCTTACCAAAGCAGAAAGTTTACGAACGATCATAATTGGGTTTCCTCTAACTTCCCACTTGAGACCCGAATGATCTAGCAGAAATATCGCACAATCTAGGATCACCGATTCGAACTGAAAAAAGACCGGTGTACTATATTGTCATTTTGTGATCAACAAGTTTGTTAAGAAAAAAATCTTTTTAAAGGCTCTATTTTAATAAGTTTAACGTAAGAATACAGCAAAGCATGGTTTCATGCTTAGCTCTATCAAAGTTTAAGGAAATGTACAATTTTTCTCAACAGTATTTCAACGACAGTGTCGAGTTTTTTTTATCAGTATAAAAACAAACGAAATTCAAGCTGCTGTCCCGAAGACCTATCTTTGTATGTTTCACAATTAACTTCATAACACAACACTCAAAACTAGAGGCGGTAAGGTGAGATTTCCCCAACCTAATAGACACTAGGGAGCTCTTGTAAATTTCGAATAAGATGAATTTAGACAATTATCGACTTGCCTGTCCAAAATTCCAAGGCTTCTCTGTAATGCTGTCCTTAGTTCCCATGTAAACAAAACCTGTGTCATTTAGGACATACTCTTTCAAACTTTCTCCATCCATATGCACAGCGTCATCTGTATCAATTCATTGCAAGATCAAAGAGGAAATGTTTAACTTCATATTTCCAGATAACATGACTCTTGTAAGTTGCCTTAAATTCTTAATTGAAGAAGAATAAAAAAAAACACGTCGCGGCATTAAGCATTTGTCTCCTAACCCGTCTATAAGTTTTTAAACAGTGGACTGTATTCTCAGTTACCAAAAACAAAAACAACAAAAATAAAGAAATGAAGGAGATAAAACGGATGGCAAGAACATTAACATTATCAACCAGCTTTGGTATTAATTCAATGTGCTGGTCTTTCTTCATGTTAATTTCAATAAACAAGCGGGCGATACTGAACGCTTTTGCCCACAAGTAGACACTTTTCATTACGCCCTCTCAATAACTAACACTTAACAGAAGACGCCAAATTCAGACATAATTGAACTTTTAAAAGTAGTCACTTCCCAATTTTTTACTGTCCCATACTCTGGCAAGGAACTTTCGAAGAGAACTTTAGATGGTCCTATACGGAGTGTTAAAGACATGGGTTACTTTGTAATTCAATCTAGTTACATTATGTTTAACTTAAAAGATTAAACAGAAAAGGTAGAATTTGTCAAAAAAAATCTTTAAAACTGAAAATAACCTTCTCAGCAATATTGAGCAATACAAAAGGTAGGCATGAACAACGTGGGCGAGGCTTGGCATGGAGGATCTGAAAAGAGATAGACTTTTGTGGAACGGAGTTTCGAGAAAAGCACAGGCTAAAAGTAAAAGGAAATAGAAGTAGAAGTCGGTGTCTTGTGGCCTAGACCAAGATACTGGCTATGATGATGATGATGATGATGAAGATGATGATGATGGTGATGATTATGATGATGGTGATGATGAAAATGGCAAGTAGATGGAAGTCAAAACACCTTACCTTCACACCAAGGATTGAAGATAACGTAGATCGGTTGGTTGTGCTCATATTTGAAAACGTCTACAGAAAAAGTGTCAGCCTTTTTGACAACGTTTACACTTAACTCCCATTTTCCAATATACAGGGTAGGAGGTGTGAATACAGAGATGGTCATTTTGGTCCCCTAAATGAAAAAATAGCATCAAAAGTGTCAATCGTTCGGCCCGGAGACGAACCTTTCCTTTTTTAGACATTGCCCCAATAGGACAAAGATACTGATAGATGAGATCATAAAAAATATGGATTATAGTCTTCCACCGTCGAAGGCAGTCTCAAGACTTTACATAAAGACGTGAAATCTTCTTAATGTAAAACGTTCCAGTGGTTTTGCATGGTATAGACAGCCATGATGGAGGATTTATGACTTCGTCGTAAAGTGAAGGCTGTGCCTGATTGGTCTCTCTCAACAACGAATCGTTACACAAGATTGTGTAACTATTATGCTTTGCACCAGTAATAATCTTTTAAAACTATTCCATAAAGAAAGGACAGAGACAAACAATTAGATACTGATCGTTGGAGTTTGGCGAACAAATTTAGAAACATAATGTGAAAATTAACATAGATCATACAAAAAAAAAAAACAGAACAAAAGAAAAGAAAACAAAACAAAAAAAAAACAACCAGCAAACAAACAAACGACAAAGCATTTATAAAAAGCTACTTAATGATAATGGTTCGAACAAACTGTCAGAGATTATTGACTCAATAATCTTATACATCTAAAATGCTCAAAGTTGCATTTTCATGTAATCACTTTTTAATGCAATATGATCTCTCAGAAATGTTTTTTAAATATAACTACTGTAGACCTCTGTTCTTGTATCCCTGCTTGATCCTTATGAATTCGAGCAGCTCACAATGTTTTGCAACGAAAACATGTGGTAAGAAATGAGAAAGTATATTAGAAGTTTGTAAAACAAAAACAGGAACAACCATTTCAACAAAAAAAAAATTAACAAGATCAGTTCGTATCAAGCTCTAATCTAATGTGGAAATTGAATTTAGAATGGAGGTTAAAAACAACTTCCTATATTAAAGATTGAACAGTGCTTCTAATTTTGGCAAACAAAGGTTTGTAGCCCTGCATGTTTGGAGTGGACTGGGATGTGTATTGCATTTTTTAAGCCTACCTCTTTAGAGACGATCTTTGCTCCCCATTGCTTCGGTAAATCTTCTCCTGACAAAATAAACTCAACGTAGGTTCCATTTACTGAGCTTGGATTATCACCTAAAATAAGACACATTTCGATTTAGGGTGATTTTAAGTGGCATCCATACGAAATTAACAAATGTAGGAAGTTAAGTAATAGTCCCTAAATATTTTCTTAAGTCTAGATTTTCATATTTCACTACAGTTTACAAGACCGGAGTTCTTAACACCAACGAGTCGCAAAAATGCCACTCAACTATTCTTTACTGTCTACCAAGTATTTCAAACCAAATACTTCTGTTTTCTATAGGTGCGATGGATTGTTTTACCTCTTTATATTTATTTGTATACTATATCCATCTGTGTATGTATCTGATACCCTATTTACCATATAATCTTTCTGGGTTTTTTTCATTTTCTCTTGCATTTCAAAACCAATCCTGATTGAATTATTAAAAAAAACCAGTAAACAATGAATTCAAACCCCTGCCTACCATGAGTGCATCTAAAGTTTTAAAGTTTGCCCATAAGACTATACACCTTGATACACCATGGGCTAGCTAATGGAACCTAAATCTGCTTTATATGAAAAAGAATATGGTAGCCAGAAATTCATAAAAATTTGTGTGTAAATTTTATCATTATGAAAAAAATTGAACTTTGAGTTGCACGAGTCAGATCCATTTTAACTACTAAAACACGTTAAATCTGCACCGCAGCTGCACGGCATCATGATATACCTGCTTCAAAGACAAGTTTCAGGTCGTCTTTCTCGGGATCATATTCCTTAGTGAAGTCTATTGAGATGGAGAACGGCTGACCCCTCCTGATAACCAGCTGTGGCGGCCTCTGGTCCGGCTGAGAGATTTCGTACCTGGGCACAGAATGTAAGGGCTAGAAAAAGCATACTCTTCATTGCAAAATTAATGTATCCTACTTGCGTAGGAATGCGATTTGATGAACTTTTCAAATAGTTCGAGAACACATAGAATTTGTTAATGAAATCTACACAAGACAATATTTTGAGCCGGGTATAGAGCAACGATAATAAATTTAACTCAGTGCACCAACAAAGAAAAATAAAGATTATTTCAAACCAATAACTCATTTACAGTCAGAGAATACTTACACATCATGCTCAAAAATGAAATGAATTCAGTTAAAAATTTGATGTTTCATTATATATATAATATTTCAAAATGTTGGATGTGGCATCCAATGTGGGCTTATACTGATTAATTTTACAACTTTGAAACAATAACCATATACATTGGCCTTGAGCCTAACTAAATAGTTCTTAAGCAAGTTTATGCATATTACTACATTCAAAGCTACTATACCTGTCTGTGTGATGAGCTTGGCCGTTTTCCTTGACCATGAGGTCTACTTCTTTTACTGCCAGTACAGTCGACATGTCGGGTCCTGTGAAACAACAGTTAAAAAGGCTTGCTTCTGAATAAATAAAGATGGAGAGTGTCATGTTGCATGCGTATTTTTTTCAGAGAAGAAAGCGTTTTATTTGACTAAGTGTACATGCCTTAGCTGATGCTTTCTAATCATGCAGTTTTTAAATAAATGCTAGAAGCTTCTTTTTGCTGAGTCTTTCCAGGGATTTGTTGGGTTTTTTTTTACGTTCGGCTTCATGAAATACAGGTTGTGATGTAAAAAAGAACACGTCTAATTGAATTACTTTGCTAGAGTTTGAACAATAATGATAATTACCTCTCTAAAACGGGACAACTGTGTATGTCTGTGCGTGAGAGAGGGAGCGAGAGAGAGAGAGAGAGAGAGAGAGAGAGAGAGAG
>BMAT01007698.1:156871-171973 GCA_019649035.1 Elysia marginata | reverse complement strand
GACAGACAGACAGACAGACAGACAGACAGAGAATATAGGACCCCAGTATAAAACGTAAGTATCACCTTGAAGTAAAATCAATTATATTGAGCATACTGTTCTCATCTTAACTCCACATACCGCGGTCATCAATGAACCGTCTATCAGAAACTCATAAAATCTCGATTCAGTAGATTGCTGGCTATTGCGGCGGCAAGCTTACTCTCTCAACGTTTTCTTCCCTAGAGGCTGTTCTAACATAAGAAGGCCTTTCTTCCCCATTTTACTTAGTACAGGCACCATGGTTAAAAAAACAACTCCCCTGTAAAGGTTTTCTGAATAGGAAAAGGTAACAGTATAAAAATCACGACAATCATTACAATGTTATGGCAATGAAATAGGAAGTTTGATCAAAATTACGCAAAACGAAAACGAACCTGTTCGCATCAAGTAAAACTGATCACGAGCTGAGATTTAGCCTAAGATAGTTATTTAAATCTGCATATAGAAAAGTATGCCTTGATAGTTGTAACATCAAAAGTTTTGCAAATCGTAAAACTGGCTCTTTTGGCAAGGAAGCGAACAAGAAAACGTTATATTCAAGATCAATATTAAAGTGTACATCATTAGAAATTGACTACTTTCTCAAGATACAATTTTTTAACTTCCAAACCATCAAGCCTGGTCCAACTTTTGGCATCTAGCAGTGATGTGTTATATCTTCAAGGCTGTGACCGAAATTGCCATATTTTCTTTATGTTTCTTAAGAAATAGAATTTTGTTTTTTGTGAGGTTAGATCATCATAACATTTTAAATTTATTGTGAAATTTATACATACATGCGTTGTTTGAGAGCTGTTAGAAAGCTCTTTGAGGCGGAATAAATTTTTTCAGTATCTTAATAATGACCTGAGTTATTGAATTCTGAGAGTTGGAAATCAGTTCAACCGATTCTGAAGGAAATGGAGAAAAACAAACTTATCTTAATAGTTTCATATGCCAATGGTTTTTAATGAATACTCCAAAAACACCCAAATTAGCCCTCTATTTGATTATCTCATTACTAGCCACCATTCCAACTGTTTTGTGGATCTATACGCTTAAAATATATATACTGAGCGCCAAAAGAAACGCAACATGACATTCCTTATTTTCGCGCCCATGCACGCTTTAAAGAAAGGTTGGTGAGTTGATTTTTTGTGTGTTGTGAGTAGTAACACATCTTAACAGGAGTTTAAGCATGCTTCCGAGTCCCGTGCGTGGTTTGCCAGTCAAGGTGAGCGATTTTCGAATACCCTATTAAAAATGTAAAATCCGAGCGTGTAGAAAAACCACGTGGTCGAGATTCTCAAAATTACACACAAGGGTACCTTACAAGGTGCCCAATAGTTATTCGCCATTTTTAGAATTAATCGATTTTGTTTTTACAAAATTCCACGCTTATCTGAAGTTGATCGTCATCGTGCTTTAGGACTGCTCCAAGCAGGTCTTCATATCAGTGAAGTTTCCCTTCGTATGAATGTAAACGGGACGACGATTTTCAGACTCAGACAACGTCTACATGAGTCGGATAGGGTGAGTGATCGGCCCCGTTCTGGGAGGCCTAGATGCACTAGGCAGAGACAAGACAGAAAACTTATCAGAAATCATATAAAAAACAGATTCCTTTCAGCTTCAGCTTCATCGCGTCAGACAAGAAGAATAAAAAATCAACGTATAAGTGCAAACACAGTAAGAAGACGTTTATCTACCTCTAGCCTACGTGCTCGTCACCCATACATCGGCCCCATCCTGACCCAGCGTCACCGACACCAACGTACGCTATGGGCCCAGGAACATTCCGCGTGGGATGGCATCCAATGGCGAAGTGTCGTATTCAGTGACGAATCTCAATTCTGCATTGGCCATGCTGATGGCCATGTACGTGTGTGGAGAATAAGCGGTGAAAGATACCAAGCAGATTGCGTTAGGGAACACGACAGGTGGGGTGGAGCATCTTTGATGATGTGCTGCTGTACTGGAAGCCCATGAGGGGCACACACATTATTAGCCGGGGCCTGGCTTGATTTGTAATTAAATTCTAAAGACTTATCAACTGAACAGGTATGTAAAAATGAGATCAAAATTGCTGTATAGTTTGCATTGTGGAATTTTACCAATGGTATCCTGTTTTCATAAAATCTCCTTTATCGAGGGTCTTTTGTTTTAATCTAATTTCCTCGTCCTCAGAGGCCACCGATGAACGTGGCGTTATTTGAAGTTGAAAAAGCAACAAAGAACCTTTAAAATGATGTACCACATGGCACATTTAATCCCTTGCACTTTTCAGTAATATATATATATTGAAGATTCGATGTTGCATTTCTTTTGGCGGTCAGTATATTAACGCTTAAAGAAAAAAAAACAACAAGAAACCTAGTCACAGTTTAACTTATTGATAGAAAATATCTTTTTTCACAATCATAACATCAGCACAAGCAGGCTAATTTTGTGTGAGCGCTACGCGAATTACTTGTATCTTGGTTTTCTTAACATGAATGTATGTTGAATGTACTGACCAAAATGTAAAAGAATCTCTCAGTCGAGTAGAAACTTGCATCAAAGAAGTCAAGAAATGGATGTCACATAATATGCTGAAGATAAATGATCAAAAAACAGAACTTCTGATAATCGGCCACAAAAATATAATTTCAAATCTGGATAAAAGTAGCATCAATGTAAACGGTTTTGAAATTGCTTCGAGTAAGATGGTGAAAAATCTTGGCGTCATTATGGATGATGAGCTTTCCATGACACCACAAATAAATAGCTTATGCAGGAGTATGTACTACCAAATAAAAAATATAGCATCGATTCGTAATTACCTAACTACTGATGTGGCCAAGACACTTATGTCATCTTTAGTGCTCTCAAAGCTAGATTATTGCAACAGTTTGTTAGCCGGTCTGCCATCTTAATGTCTATCTAGGTTACAAGTTGTTCAAAACAATGCTGCTCGCGTCGTAAAGCGATGTAAGAAAAGAGATCATGTAAAACCAATAATACATAGCTTTCACTGGCTCCCAGTTAAAGAGCGAATTGAATATAAGATTGCTCTCATTAGTCATAAGAGTGTAAATGGTCGTGGACCAGTATATCTTCAAGAAGCGCTTAAAGTATACCAACCAGGGAGAGTTTTACGTTCTTCTAATGACAACAAAACATTGGTTGTTCCTCGCCAACGATATAAAACGCTAGGTGAAAGATGTTTTTCGTTTTTAGGTCCAAAAATCTGGAACTCTTTGCCGAAGCCTCTACGTCACATAGAAGACGAGAAAATTTTCAAAAAAGCACTAAAGCACCATTTGTTTTTAAAGGCATATGGCACTGCGTCTTAATAAGACATCCATTGGTTTTCTCTTATGAATTAATTTTATATATGTACCATATCCCCAAAAAATATTTATAAATATATATCTGCTTTTATGTATAATATTGTGACAAAATATCTCAATGAAATTTTTTTTAAAGTAATGTTTTATGGAAACTGTTGTGTTTTATAATAGCTAACATTATAGTGATCGACAATTTTTAAATCTATTTATTAATGAACTATGTCTCTTTTTTTATATATAATCAGGAATTTTACAATTACATGTATTTATGTCTTTGTAGATCTCCGCGCTGCTGTTTTTATGTAATTGTTAAAACAAGTTTTACCTATGTAAAGCGCTCTGAGCATCGCCATAGGCAGTGGTAAAGCGCTATATAAAAGTCATTTATTATTATTATTATTATTATTATGAAGCAGGCTTCAGACAATTCAGATGGGGAATTTTAGTTAATATCTGTCACATACTTAGCAAATAAACCAACAGCAACAACAAAGTTTCTTGAATCTAAATCAAAGAGGGCACTCATATTCGGACAATTAACCTCCTCTAATTTCTAAAACCTCTTGAGTATCACAGGCAGTGGAGAACAAAATGGCCATCAAGACCTCAAACAAAATGACGTAATTTATGATGAAAATTTTTCTTAAAAAATTATCATAGTAAACGCAAACCTGTAAAGTATACAACAAAAGTTAATACTTCACGCGGTGGAGTCAAAAGCAATGCCGCTTATTGCCTCTTTGAATGTGCCAAAAAAGCCACAAAGATTAAAAAACGCCTACATACATAACCACACTACTCATTTCATAACTTTATGTTGTTTCCCGTCATTTATTAACTTTTATTGCTCATGTTTGTGTAAAGGAGTGTCCACTTGTCTATGCTTAGGTAGATACAACAGCACTGGAATTCAACGTGTCCTAAATTGTTTTATCATTCAGCCAGACTAGAGTTCTCTTTTTCTATCCCGGTAAAGACAACTTGTGTAAAAAAAATAAGCCTGGAGTTCCTTCACAAAAATAATCTTAAATAGTTCTTTAACGTAAGCAAACTCCAGGGGTTCTCACAACATATAACGAGCCCAAATCAAGACATTTATTTAGCTATTTTGTTGCACGCATTTTCTCATTAAAAGTTCATAGATTTTTATTCTGCTTATTTACACGTCAAAACATTCATTACGAATAGTAAAGAAATGAAAGCCTCGCATGTTGCAGCTTTCCTACTAACGGACGATTTGCCCCAGGATTAACTTGTGGAGAATTATTGTACAGATCCATCATTCCAAGATGATAGCTGTATTTGCTCGCATTCCCTGATACAGCTAGGCTAGCTGTCTCAAAGGTCCATTACCATGGAAACTGGAGACGATAGAAGGAAGAGATTATTTTTGTATTAATGTCTTAAGGAAAGATTACCTCGGCCTTGACCTGAGATTAAACTGATAATACCCATAGTTGTCCTGTACTGAAACACCAATTGAACAGAGTGGGAAGTATGCGGGAACTATCTTAATATAATGCTTTTTTATGAATTTTTTGTCTTAAAAACCGACAGTATGCAAGTTTCACCGAAGAGCTTCAAACGTTGTAATTCTAATTGATGTTTTTTTCCAGAGAGAATAGCCACACCGTGCGATTTACATACACGACCATGTCCATTATTTTTATCAGAGAATTCAAGACATCAAACACACCCCGCAATATCTATAACTTATTTTTATTTGGACTTATTAACAATAACATCATTAACAAATATATGTGCGCTCCAACACTAACCTTCAAGTACAGTCAGAAATTAAGAATGAATCTAATATCAATTCCGTTATTAAGACACCTCATTGTTCGACATTATATAGCCAATAGAGGACTTTAGTTATGCAGTACTAGGTGACAATCTTTGACCGAACATATCCATTGCCAGTGAACGGTTAATTCACAAGACATGCTGGGTTTTCTTGTAAGGCTAAAACTAATCTTTTATTCATAGCAACCTCAATCTAGTTAGTGGGCTATGGCAGTTCAGAACAAATGTGTCCAATGTCCATGGTTCAAGGGTTATTGACAGCTTCCTGGGGACACTGCAGTAGTAGAGATACTGGTATCTGCCTAACTCGGGCTTATCAATTTTTACTGCCATTGTAGCATGAATTCTATGTAATATTCTTGCAGAGCCCTATTTATGTTTTTTTATGTGGTAATTACCCTCGTATTTGTTTACAACCCTCATCGCCATCGTTGCAAAAGCCTCGTGACACCCTTGCCCAACATCAGACACAGCGTAGTTGCTTTTATTGTTTTGAATCCGGTTTTCAGGGAGCAAACTTTTTTAATACACCATGTACAGTTACTTTCTTAACAAATCAAATCGCAACAATTATATATACGATGACTTCTTGATTCAGATATGAAGTTTTATTTAACTGAATGTAGTAACCAGGGTGCTCTTTTCCAGTACCAGTATCAGTCACTTAAAATTGTAAGAGTTTTAAGAGCCTCTCTAAGCTTTCAACAAGAAATTCAATTTACTGCGGGAAGGGAAGTTTCAGCAACAGTACTGGTGATTAAGACATAGCGATACTATTGTATAACACTGTAGGAGTAGATAGACGGAACTTAGTAATCGATCACTTGCCCCTTTAAACTAAAGAAACCAAACGCTTCTGAATAAAAACGCGTTTATTCTTTTTTCCTTGTTTATTCATCTATTTTTCATTTCGCTTTTCCTTGATTATATTTGTTACTAAGCACTGTTATCCTTTTACTCTTCTGTTCTTCTTTGAAACGTTTAAGTAAAGTTAACATCACAAGGTAACATTTTAGACGTACTTTGTAAAATGCTTACCGAACACTTTTAAAAACCATGTCATAAAAGAAACAAGAAGACTTTTAATAATCATGTCATTAAAACGACTCTGTAACAAGAAGACTTTTAATAATCATGTCATTAGACCGACTCTGTAACATGAAGACTCTTAATAATCATGTCATAGAAACCACTCTGTAACAAGAAGACTTTTAATAGCCATGTCATAGAAACCACACTGAAACAAGAGGACTTTTATTAATCATGTCATAGAAACCACTCTGTAACAAGAAGACTTTTAATAATCATGTCATAGAAACCACTCTGAAACAAGAAGACATTTTTTTAACCATGTCATAAAAACCACTCTGAAACAAGAAGACTTTTAATAATCATGTCATAGAAACCACTCTGTAACAAGAAGACTTATAATAATCATGTCATAAAAACAACTCTGTAATTAGAAGACTTTTATGAACCATGTCATGAAAACCACTCTGAAACAAGCTTTACCTCTATCCTACAGATTTGTTCACTATAAAATCCGTTTTCTTTGCGTCTTTCTCTTTCTTTTATACGAACAGCTTGGTCATTGTTGACCTTGATCAATGAGCATTTCTTGAAGGACGTGACTTGGACCTTCCGGTGTGGACAGTAAACAGTAATTGTCCTCTTGATTGGGCCTCTACGTTCACGTCTGCTCCGCTTCCTGAAAACCCAGCAGGAGAGCCGATTTCTCTTCTCCTGATCTCTGCATTTCAGCCACTACATTTACTTTCACCTGAACATATTTTTTCTTTCAGGCAAAATGTATAATACATGATTGGTTAAGGACTTTTCAAAAGAGATTATGTAGGACCGCTTGAAGTTGAAAAAGACGAACTAATTGTGCCGTATCAAAGCTCACATTATTAATTTTAGGCAGTCATTTTTCGTTAATGTTAATGATTTATCAAATAGTAGCATGAGACGATGAAAAAAACCAGTTTCTGTAATCTAAACTTTCAATAAATGAAACTCGAATTGTAAAAACAATATAACAGTTGACCCCCCTTGTTTCGCCTCTAACCTTTTCCACTCCGATTGTTTATTTTTACAAAAGGTTTAAAATGCTAAAAAAGAAAAGGTGGTTTAGTATTCAAATTCAGGATTAGGCAGAATGAGCAGGAAAAATTTGAAGACGTTAAACGTTATGATTAATAAGCCTATCCATTTTTAAATTATTTATTTCTAAAGTATTCTAGTAGCACAACTATGTGCATTTTATCAAAAGTAATTATTTTTCTAATAGGTTCAGATATAATCGTAGCAGTGACAGTATCTGCTATTGTAGCCGCAGTAGTAGTCAAGAGAAATTAGTTTTTTTTTCCATAACATGAGAGGGCCCTACTTGAAAAGATATTTTCGGGGTTACAAAAACCTGCGATAGCTTTAACAAACGGTGATTTTGCAACTCCTTTTTATAATACTCTGTTTGATTTTATATGACTATCTTGATAATTTTGAACCAAACGGCTGATACCCTTAGGTTTATGAGCTGGTCACCTTATCTGGAGATGGCTGGACCTTGTCTACAACATCAACCGGCTTTTACATGTTAATTCTGGAAGCTTCCGTCTCTCCAGAGGCCCATTTCCCAGGGGAAACATCTTTGACAGGCTGGCCAAAGTAAAGCAAGGACCTGACAACAATCTTCTATTTCTTCAGACAATATGCACAGCAGAGCCCTTTGATTACAGGAATTATCTTCTGCCTCCCAACCTTGACACAGCAACATTGATGCATCGTCTCTCTGATCATTGGCATCTCATCGCTTAGTTAGAGCGACAGGTCACACTGAAATACCCTTCCAACAGCCAAAAGTTTTAAAAAGAAGGATAGGCAGGATGTTTGCATCACTAGACTTTGTAAATCCTGATAATTTAGATTATCAAAAGAGTTTTGAGCACAACTCTGCGATCACTACATCATTTGAATCTTAGATAGATCTAGTTTATTTTATAAGAAGCAATAAAGTTTTGAAACCGCATGTCTTTAAGGACATGATTTCTACATTTGTAAACTCTATTTATCAAGTTGTTAATATCTTAAAAAAATTAAAATGTGTCTAAAAGACGTGTATACTCTTCAAGCCATAAAAGTAATAAAAGCAGATTCACGAATAAGTGAAAAAGTAAAAATTTCTTTCCAATTAAAACTGTAAGAAAAAAAATTAAACAGTTTTCCGATCCGAACGGCGTTTATTAATTTTAGGGACTTCGTTTTAATCAAGATATAGGCCAATAGTATTTCATTTCGCTGGCATAAAGTCAAAAGGTACAATATGCAAATAAAACCTATTACCGATGGAACTTTTTGACTCATAACCCGCGATTTCATGTTATACTGTTACCAACTCTGTGCTCACTGACCCATTCCTGAACAAAAGCATTCTCCATCTCTGTTTGAAGCTTAACTTTAAGAGTTTACTTTGTGGACCAATAAGCTGTGCTGAGAATCGGATGATTTCAGGCTTGCCGTAACTGATTTTTTTAAAGAAGCTAAAAAGCGTGCCATTTTTATTGATGACGTCATTTTCCCGTCTGCACAGTAGACGATTTTAAGTTTCCGGTCCAGTTAGGTGTGTAATTTTCCTAAAAACTGGGACTTTATTTTACGGAGAGATTGTATGCCATACAAGATAGACTTCGTCTCGAATCTGTTAGATGTAACAGAAAACTGTAAACTAACTTGCAATGAAAATGTATTACACGATAGCTGATATTTTTACAAAAAATTAATCTATTTCTACAATGCTTCAACACGAACGGGTTGTTCAATTTCCTTTGGTAAACTGTTGTCCCTGCAACTATTACATAATAAACGATATCTTGTAGGCCTACAATGCAGCGGTAAGCAATGGTCCACAGAAACATTAAGAGTTTGGTGATGGTGGTTGTTGCCAATATTAGTAAGAAATTAAAGAAATATTTTTGTCTATTTTCTGTTTGCATGTGTTTTCTATTTTCAGATCATAATTTGAATAAAAAGACCTTTTTCATTTTGTACAAAAACTCATATAATTATACAAAGCCCAGAGGGTTTTAAGATCACATGACTTCATTTACAAATAATTAATATGCTATCCTCAACTTTTGAAATCAAACTGTTTTATTTAATCATAGCTCCCGTGGTCTGGAATGTTTTATCAGAACAAAAAAAAAAGAGAAGAGACACTTTCTTTGATCGAGTTTCGAAAACTGAGTTTTTTTAAAGAATATTTTCCTGCGATTTCAAAACATATAAGCATTAATTTTTTTATACATTTCACTGTAACTGTAAGTTTCTCAAGACAAGAACAGGGTTTGTTTTAGATGACGACTTGATAGTTTTGAAGTATTTGTATTATAAAACTCTTTTTTTTTGTTAAATGTTGCAAGGGTTTTAAGTGTAACTAAGATAACTTTATTTTGCTATATTGTATGTATTAGCGCAACCGAACCCCATTTTAGTGGATTTTAGGCGGTCTACAAATAATTTATTGCTATTTATTATCATTATTATTATTATTATTATTATCATTATTATTATTATTATTATTATTATTATTTTTATTGTTATTATTTTTATTATTATTATTTTTATTATTATTATTGTTATTATTGTTATTATAGCTTTTATCATGATTACTATTTTTATGAGTCGCGCCGCTTTATCAAAATTTAAAATTATGGTCTAAATCTAACTGTGTGTATGTTTTGAATCACTACCTGTAACATTTATCTTTATGATTCTGATTTAAAATGTTGTTTCCAGCGTATTAATCTTATTCATTTCTGTTTATTTTGCGAAAAAAGTTGTTTTCCAATTATTGTTTAGATAATATTTTAAAAAATCTTCAATACAAGCCCCGAGCATTGTGCTGGGATATTGTAGATTGTGCAAATGTCTGGTTGTATTATCGTATGCTTACACCTCCAGATAATGCTTGTTATCCAAGCTACCAGGTCTGCATCATCATTACGAACTGTTGCATATCCACCGTCTAGTTTTGTAGCTGGGCAGTTTAAAACAATGTGTTCTGTTATTTCAGAAACCTTGCTACATCGTTGACAAATTGGAGAGCCTTTCAGTTTCCACTTGTGCATTGCATATGCGGTCTTTGCATGTCTTGTCCGCAGTCAGTTAGTTATCATCCAGTACTTTTTTTAAGGTTGTGAAGACAGGAAGAGTCTGGTTTGGATTTCTTATTATTCTTCGACATAATAGGAATTTTATTTTCCTATTCTTTCCTCTATTCCCCTATTGCATTAAAGTTTTCAATCATTGCATTGTAGAAGGGGTTTCTTGACCTCAGTCTGCTTGTTGATGGGGTTTCCCTTATATTTGTTTTACGGGTACGTTGACTATCACGTCCTTGAATCTTTCGAGTATAATTTTTTTTCTGTGTCGCATCTTCTCTTCTGATGTGGGGTGGTGCAACTGAGCTTTTTGTAGGAAGCCACTGGATAGACGTTGATTTGAGGAAGCCACCTATTGTTCTTATCGATTCACGCAGTTGAACATCAACCACTTTAACGAGCGGGCTTCTGGTCTACACAGGAGCACAATATTCAGCTGCACTGTAACACAGGGCAAGAGTTGGCGTTTGCAGAACTAATTGTGAGGCGCCCCATGTTGTTCTTGCTGGCTTTCTCAGGATGCAGTTTCTTTTTTTCTTTTTGCAATCTTGTTGGCGCACATTTCCAGATGTTTGCCGTAGTTAAGTGGTCTGTCTAGAGCGACACCCAAATACTTGGGACTGGGATCTGATGGTAATATCTTGTTTTTAACTTTTATGTTTAAAGTGTTGATACTGCGTGGTTGTTCAGATGAAATGCTGTTGACACTGATTTTGTTGTGTTCCTTTTCAGGTACCAGGTGTCGAAGTATTCCTTTAGAGCAGTTGTATCTTTTTCTGAGAGAGTCTTCTTCTATTTCTGTCTTTTATTTGAATTAAGACCCAGTCGATTGAAGAGTTTTTGTTTCAGGCATGTCACTGATGTAAATATTAAAAAGGGTTGGCGCAATAACTGAACTTTGAAGCACGCCGTTCGTGATTTTTCTTGGTTTTTTTTTTTTTTTTTTTTTTTGCTTCCAAGGATTCTAGTGCCTGTCATGAGAGAAAGAAAGTTCAATTATTTTCTTTTGCATGGGATCAGTTTTGCAAGTTCAATCATGGGTCCTCCTGTCCAAACTGTATCATAGGCTGGAGAGAGGTCTGCAAGGACAGCACCAGTATTTATTTCATTTTCAAACTCTGCCTCAATGTGAGATATAAAAGTTAGGTCCATTCTGCTATTCCTCTTTGTTGTTCCTGCCTGCTGCATTGGTGTGATAGAGTGTTTTTCATGTGAGCCAATTCTTTCCAGCAGCTTATAAAGACAGCAGAGACGTGATACAGGTCAGTAGCTAGATGCTTCATTGGCTGATTTCTTATAGTAAATGATAATGATTCAGGGCAAATCGACAAAAACAAACTGGGTCTTTAGTTTGAACTTAAAGAGATTAGAGCTCGCAAATTCATGTATTTATTAAATTTACAGCCCTGTTAGTGGCCTTTGGTTTCTATGAAAAAGAAGTTAAGAGATTTCATATTTGTAGAGAAAAGAATATAATTTTTTCTACCTACATAATGTTATGTAATGCAAAACAAAAATAAACAACAAGAAACCAACAAACTCGCTGGCGCACTGAGCTGGCCTCGTAACGTCAATTTATCTGCTAAATCTGTATTTGTTCTGTGAAATAAACCAAACCTCTTTGAAGAGAACTGTGCCAGTTAAAACAACCGTTCTGCTTCTTTTCATGATCTTTATGGTATCCTTGTCTAAAAACTGAAATGTAGGTTAATGCAAAGTTAACAAAGCAAAACATTTTTTCTATTCCTCTTTTTATCATTATCTCTTCCATCCTCAGAAAGAGAAGAGAAAAAAGGAAAACAAAAAGCTATTAAAATCAACATCGTCGATAAAAAAAAAAACTTCGACACCTAAAGAATGAAAACATTGAAAGACCAAACAAAGATAAGAAACAATGATAAGTTGTCGGATTTCTTATTGTAATAAAATAATATATGCACCAAAAAGAAATTCGATATTCCTGTTTGTTCGTTATTCTTGCTGTAAAGAACAATGGATGCATCTAGGATGTTTCTACTAGCATATAATAATAATAATAATAATAATAATAATAATAATAATAATAATAATAATAATAATAATAATCATTATTTTGCACGTAGCAAAAGAAGACAAACAGCATTATCTACAATGTAATGATGGCATACTAGCGTAAAGTGATATTATAAGAGATTACAACACAGCTTTACCTTGCGAGTAAGTTATTTCTAAAGCAATAACAAGCCCTCCTTACTCTTGTGTGAAAGTGCTCTTTGCTGCGCCGGGAAAACCTAACAACTCTAGCTGCACCTGTACCTTCTAAATCAAAATAAAAAACTGAAACGTGAGCAGCAGTTCTTTGATAGGTGATCTACACTGATCTTGACTCGTTTGAAAACCTAGAACAAAAATTATCGCCTACATTCGTGTAGTTTCAGCAGGAAATGTTGCCAGCTAGGCTGTTAGTAAACAAAATGAAATGAATAACAAAGAAAGCTTTTCAGCTTTGAAACGCATTGAATAAGTTTTTTCTTTTACTACGCCTACAAAATCAGAGCTGTTTCAAACAATGATGTCTCCTATGGCATTGAAAAAATATGGATGTGTTTTAAGGGAAAATGCTTTCTTTAATATATTGCGGGAGGGAGACAACTTGTGATCATTTTGAGGCTACATTTTTGCTAAGCGCTACAGATTAATATATTAAAATGTCAACTTTGTAAATTATTAACATGAAAAATAATTCAACACTCCAAAGTCATGTACCAAAACCTGACAATTTTATGGTTAAATCATAGAAAAGTTTATTTTGTTACTTTGCTTACTTTATATAAAAATTAAAGGCCTGTCTCTGACTTATTCAATAAGATTTTCACGACGTGCGAGAAAATTTGAAGTCATGTCTAGAGTTTATAAGGCAACATGTGTGTTTGTAGTTTCGGGTTAGAGAAAAACTGACATGGTTTAAACAATGACAAATTAATACTGAAATGAAAGTCTTCTAAGACTTTGGATCAAGTAAATTTAGGCTCGAAAACAAACATCTGACGATTTGGGTCTAGATTCAGTCTCAATAAATCTATAGTCTAGATGCAAATTAGCAAAGGAATTCAGGTGAAAAGAACCGACAAAAATACATAGAAACATAAATCTAGATTCCTAAACTTCGTGACCACAAACGACTGGAAAGTGGCAGTGCTTGTTCACTTACATTGTTATTGGAATTTTATGCTGTTGGATAACATGACACCAGTAACACTAGTGGACAAAGTAGAGCAGCTGTTATGCAGGAAATACAGATAATAAACACCTTGATGAGCCAGAGGCCCGTCGATGGTCTTGATCCCGATCCCCACCTACTTGTGGGGATCAAAGAGCTGGCTTTAGAGGGAAATCCATGCAGATTTTGTATCTGTGCAGTCGCTTGTCGAATTGGTTTTTGAATGAGTTAATACGTAGGGCAGTAACAGTTATTTCGAGGAGGCTATTCCATGTCTCAACTATCCTAAGACTAAAGTAGTTTTTTTTCTGATATCTAGTTGAAAACAATATTAAAAGAACAACAACCAAAAGAATGCATACTTGCTCTGTTATAATTGTTTTTCATTTTTCTTCTCTTCATTTGTGTCTAGTTGTGCTTTTATTAACAATTCAATACATGACAAAAATTCATTCAGACTGACCACACATAACCTTGACCTTGTATCTGCTAATAGTTTTGTTCCCAAGAGCAGTAAATCACAGGCCGTGAACAAGGCCAGAGTATAAAGTTTATTGGATTAAATTAAAAAGAGAAAGAATGATAATAAAGTTTTCTCAATTTAATACTTGCACATTAAATCTATTTTATTTATTTCGTTTCTCTTATGCTTTTTATGTTGAAAAAGCGCCGTGTCAACATCGTTCGTTAACCTCAGTGAACCTGCTAATACATAATCAATACAGGTGATGGGGCTTTAAAGCTCCAGGGGCGAAACAAAATGGAAATTCCTGACAGCTAGCTGTGAGAGTGATTGCTTTCTTGTTGTGATTCACATTAATGTGGCATCGAATCTAATGTTGAAAAAGTGCAAACGATACTAAAACGACCGACACAGAGACCTATGAATCTCCGCAGGTTGCTTTATGTGGCAACAAATCTAAATACGAGGAGAAAAATAGAGAAATAAAGAGAAAGAGAGGCAAGAATAAGAGAGAGAAACAGTAATTTTCAATTAAAAATAAATAGATTCTTCTCATTTACGGGGATCTCTCTGTCTGTTTCCTCGTTCTTTGTGATTTTATTTGTGATAGAAGACAAGGTATGAGTTGAACCTTGAAATTTAGAAATTTTTTAAAATTTGATTTTTTCTAGGCCTATTCCCCTGCTTATATATATCATAAACTATTACTTCACTGATCTCAAATCGATTTCTAGCTCACTAACGCTTTTCCTCTCCCATTATTTTGTTTCTGCTATTAATTATAATATCTTATGAATCTGCAAAAATTTATTTCGGTTTTCCTGTCTAATTGTTTTACTTTTACTCTTCTGCCTTTGAGTCTCTCTTTCTTCAGCCCTGATCTCTAATTCTCCTCTTTTTTTTCTACATTTTATATTCTTTTTCGCTCCCCATGCTTACTCACATATATTATTATACTTATTTATTCTCTGCTCAGCGTGATATTGTCTGTCATTTACTTTTGCAACTACAATACTGCACTTTCACTCTATTTTACACCTTTTTTTGAGTTTAGCTACTAAATGCGGATTGTTAAGAAAAGCTTCATTGTTTTCAAATTACCCCCCCTCTCTCTCTCTCTCT
>BMAT01007698.1:143983-156850 GCA_019649035.1 Elysia marginata | reverse complement strand
TCTCTCTCTCT
Organism: Elysia marginata; assembly: GCA_019649035.1. Taxonomy (NCBI): domain Eukaryota; kingdom Metazoa; phylum Mollusca; class Gastropoda; family Plakobranchidae; genus Elysia; species Elysia marginata. Next base: position 156,839 of record BMAT01007698.1, on the reverse strand, counting down.
CTGTCTCATTTTTCAGGTAGCATGCATTTCTCTCTTCATGATTAGTATATGTGTGAGCATTTCAGCCCTCTCCTACGCCTCTTCTCTCTCCCTATGAAAGATCTCATTATTTTTTCGGTGCAGTTATAAAGCTTAAAGGTTGTGGAACGTACACTAATGTCTTTACAAAAAGGTATAATATCCTGTTACTAAAAGCATTTACCCTTTTGACTTAGAAATAAAAATAATTACAGAAGGCGAACTGCCAAGAACACGTTCAGGTCGTATTCAAATCTTCCCACCTCTTGGAATGGTTTATTAGACGAGTACGCTAGGTGAGAGAGTAAAACTCTCGTACGCTCTGAAGATTTACACAGACATGATAGCATATCCTGAAGTTGGATTCTCTACTTACGATTTCCTAAAACCTTTTCTGGTGGTTCAACCTAATACCCTATTATTGTTGACGATTTGATTTTAAAAGCTGTGTTTTGGTAGAAATCACAAGACTTTCATCAACCGTCTAAATAAATTTTAACCTTTACGTTTTTGTTCACGTTTTGAGAAAACAGAAACCTTCTCATATTCTATTTTCAGTTCATAAAGAAGCACACGAAAGTCAAACAATCGCACTTCTGTGAAGTCCTCGTGTTTTTCTCATCAGTACTTTTTGCAAACCTTATGGTAATTTTAGTTTTTTTAGCACATTAAGCCGTATAAAAAATCAAAGGTATGGAAAAGACACTTGGAATCTGACGGTTGGGAGAAAGTATGATGTAATAATAATAATAATAAGTTTATTTTTATAGCGCCTTCCCTCAATAGGAGCTCAAAGCGTTTTACATAAAATTTTAACAAACTTAGATCTACGTGCTAAAAAAAAAGTTTACAGGTATATAACTTATTTAAAAGTAGTTAGCTATACAGATAAAAGCGTGCACAAAGTTGCATGTTAAATATAAATCATCCATTAAAAGTATATAAATATAGTCATAGACATTGTAACGAAGTTAGACATTGTTTTGGTCTAGTTCCTTAATCATGCTATGTACAGTGTAGACCTAGATTAAGGCTACGCTTGTTTTCTTAATGGAATGTGTTAAGCATTCGTAGTTATAAGTAACTTAAGGATTTTATAACTCGTTAAAATCTAGAATGATCGCCTATTATTAATTTTGTAGATCTAGTCTCTGGATTTATCTAGATTACTATCTTCCGGTTAATTTACATAATGACGGGCGACCTATTTTTAACTTGGCTCGCGATTGGGTGTCGCTGCCGTATTAGGCCACGCCTTTCTCACCTTTCTTGTAAAGGGTAGAATTTTCGGGAAATTCCCAGATGTGTGTTTTGCTTATAAATAGAGCTCGCGTGGTTGATAAGGGGGAGGAGACCGAGACATAAAGAGAGAGATTCAGAGACGACGGAGAGGACAGAATACTGGATTAAGAGAGAGTGAGCAGTTTTGAGCAAAAGTTAGATCTAAGATTTGTTTATGCTGGACATTGGCAATTGCACTGTTATTATTTTCGACTACTGCTGGATGTGAATACTTTTTCGTGTTGATTTCTTCATTTTAAGTTGAATAAACTTATTTTCTACGTTCTTCACACGACTTTTCTCGTTTCCAAGATTTTAAAAGAACTCACAAGTCTCGCATCAGGAGTTTTATTGGTTTACTCGATTATTATTTCTGGTGTTTGTGACAGACATACAGTGTATATAAAAAAAATATATTCAAATCATTTTAAAAATTAATTTTCAAAAGCTAGGAAAAAGAGGTGAGTTTTCAAATTAGACTTAAAAGATGGTAGCGTCTTTGCATTTTGAATAGGAGATGGAAGATTGTTCCATATTTCTGCTCCTTGATAAAAAAAGGCTCTTTGGCCAAAACTCTTCAGGTTATAACGAGGTTTATAAAGCAGGTTTTTCGAAGAAGATCTTAGATTTCGTGTAGGGACATACAGTTTGGTCGAATCTTTCAAATAGTTTGGAAATTGCTGATCATTAAGGCACTGAAAGGCAAGGGATGCAATTTTGTAGCTTATGCGTGAAGCAATTGGCAACCAATGCTTTCTAATCTTTTGTTTTTGTGGGAAATATTTTCGGGGCACATAATTGACTAGATAACTACAGGCACTGAAAAGAAAAAAAGGTTCGATTTTCTTTGACTCATGGAAAGTCATTCTCTTTGAAATTTTAGACAGCAACTCCTAAACTGAGGTACGCTACTAAAATTGTGTTGAGTAATCTTTGCTCTTAAGTTTAACCATATTCAACTCTCTCTCTCTATTTATCTCTCTCTCTATTTATCTCTCTCTCTATTTATCTCTCTCTCTCTCTCTCTCTTGAATAATTTCATTAAGGAGTAAATTAGTGTTTAATACGACGTCGTGCAAATATATAATATACGTAAATGGTGTTTTATCGTCACTGAATTAAATTTGTAAAATAAAACTGTTGAATTTTTTTAACGCATTTTCAAGGTAATCTATACCTATTATTTTTGAGTTGGGGGCTTTTCGGTAAGTTTGGGACACATAAGGCTCCTAATGTACTCAACTTTCAGACTTCAAATATTTTTCATACGGAATCAAGTAGATGTTAAAATCACAAACTGTTAACTAGAAACCCAGACTCCCTGTTGTTTAGTGCTTGAAATTTTGTTGTTTTCTTATTTATATAGGCCTACCCTTTATCGGCCTACAAAATGCCTTAGTCAAACTTTTTAAAGCCATCAATGCAACTTTACTTTAACGTCGAAATGCGTTCATGAAATGCCGCGTTGCGCTGGTGCTGGTAAAAATTTTTTTATGCGATGAAAGAATATTGTGCGAAACGCAAATTCGAACGATGGCAAATTTTATGAATGGTTTTTACGTCATGCTTTGCGCTTCATCGCTAATGTAAAATTTAAAGCCAATAAATGCAGTTGAGAATTGTGTTCTAGGTTTCAAATAGGGCTTGCTGACAATGACAAACTGAAATCTAGATCTAGTCCTGGATTAGGTTATTTTTTTCTTTGGAATGGGTGTGCGTGAATTGTTGTCAAGCTTCCAGCTGTGATTCTTCTCTTCCATTCGTAAGATAAATAAGTCTAAAAGCTTAATGAACAAAGTCTAGAATTTTATTTTTTTTTACAAATACAGTGTTTCGTTTGCTTGCCTTTTGGCAATTTGTATTGATACTTTCCAGAGTAGAATAGAAAAACTAGAGTGGGAAACAGTTAGAGATTTCGAGAGGGGGGGGGGGTCACTAAAATGAGAAAAAATGTAGTGGGGGAAAGAAAGAAAGACAGATAGAAACAGAGTTTGGGGGGATGGCGGAAAGAGGTCACGGAAGGTAGAAATAAAGTTGGTGGTATCAAGTTTGATAAAGTCGGTGGTATCTACTATATGTACCCAATCAATTACCGATGCGAAGCACGGGCTACCATAACTAGGCCTATTATAATATTTGCCGTTTTTAAAGAATATTGTGACGGGTTTTTCCATTTTAAACAACTTTGCACTAATTTGTTTAAAAGGTAGGTATTTGAAAAAAAAACACGTTTATTTTAAATGTATATTATATTATGGATAAATGCACCAGCCTATGAAACCAAATGGCGATTTTCAGCATGTTAACCATAAGGACAATCATTACATAAACAGTTGAAGGGCTTATCAAGCATCGTTTAATTTGCAAACATTGGGTTTGTGTCGGAGAGCATCAAATTAGTTGTACATCCTGCGTTTTCACAGTTTAAGGGGTAATGAAAGTTTTGCGACCAGAGCGATTTGATAACAAGCGATGCAATGAACGCATTATTTAGTAAGACTTCTTTATTGCTGTTCAAATAAATAATTATTTTAAGTCCATATCCGGCTGTATTTCAAAGTAATATCTCTTATATCTTTACCTTATGAATAGAATCGAAACATGATGGAAGGCAAATGGATAATGCAACCTCGAATATAAAATTATTTTCACTTACATATTGATAGAGTGAAAAAGAGAAATAGAGGGGAGAAAGTATAGAAAAAAGAGAGGAAAATAGAAGGAGAGAGAGACAGATAGAGGAATAGAGATAGAGAAACAAATTTCATCGGTGTCAAATAGGGCTCTAACGATTACATGGAGTTGACACTCAATCTTAGTAGTACAAGAATACTTCAAAATCATAGAGCATAATTATACAATGCATGCAGAAATTTCATCAAAACAGTAAATTAACTTTAGCACTGTATAAGTGTCAGTGAATTTTTAACCCCTTGGACCTTTTGCACTAAGCGTTTTTTTTTTTTAGTTTCTAGAGAAAAAATTGTACATGTACTCCTCTTTCTCTATTTTCATGTCTGTCTGTCTCTACCTCCTATCACTTTCTCCTATCGCTTTCTCCTTTCTCTGCCTGTCTCAATTGCATGCTCGAGCGCCTTAACGCCTCCCTTTATAAATCATCCCGCTTTCGTTTTGCTTGCAATAAGATTTTGGTTAAGATTTATGTGTTCTATCGCTTCTATAAACTACATTTTTCATTTTTGTCTTTTTTTTTCTTAAAATGACCTGCGCCATGTTTTCCTTAGCACCCTCTCCTTCTTGTTTCTGTTTTGTTTGTTTTATTTAAATTCCAGCACGCTCATCCAACCCTCCTCTCCCTCCCTCGCCGCTTTCTCTCTCACTCATCAAGTGATGTCCCCCCCCCTCTTGCTGTAGAGGTGAGGAGCAAGGAAACCTGGTCGGTTTCTCTGCTCACTGTACAACTCTCGCGCCAGGGGTAGAACACTATTTTACCACTCGATCCCCCCTACAGAGTGGGAAACCGTCTGCTAAACCGGACGCTAGATTAGTAGTGGGTCTAACTGGACTGACCTGAGACTCACATCTAACCCCAGGAAATGGACTAATCAGCGCACTGTCTACTGATGAGAAAGTAAACAGATTTTAACCGAGATTTTGGAACCGACCTAGAACCATTTGCCTGAAATTGCTCTGCAATCACACTGAGAGGTAGGCCACTGTGGATTTTTTTACTCATAGCATTCAGAAAACTTTTGGCAGCAAAAATAAATTATAGTTCTTTCAATATTACTGGTCGGCTGTTTTTTCCATAGCTTGTACGAAAGTTTTATTTGTTAACAAAGCATATGGATTCATAGGGTATGTAATGTTTTCATCTTTCACGTTGGCTGAACCGATTATAAAGTTGTTGCTTTTTATACAAGAACTTTTAAAAAGCAGAAAAATATAAAAATAACCAGAGCAACAGAAAAAACAAAAGTAACAATACTACTATTATAAATACTACTATTGGAACTACTACTGCTACTACTACTACTACTACTACTACTACTACTACTACTACTACTACTACTACTACTACTACTACTACTACTACCACTACTACTACAGCTACAACAACAACAAATACTACTACTACTACTTCTACTACTACTACTACTTCTACTACTTCTACTACTACTACTACTACTACTACTACTATTACTACTACTACTACTACTACTACTACTACTACTACTACTACTACTACTACTACTACTACTACTACTACTATGCTACAACTATTTGTACTACGAATGATCATTATAAATATAAATAATAATGATATTAAGAATAACAAAAACAGAAAAAATTTCAATAATATTAACGGCATTACTTCATTGCATTCATAAAGTTGCTTTTTTTATTTCAAAAATCTTTTATTACGAGTTGAATAATCTTTTGTTAAATATACACCTATGCTTATAATGATTTGTAGTCACTCAACATTAGATATACCAATTTAAATATGTGTTTAAAGCAGTTGCATATTGATAAACAAATACACATCACAGTATACAAAAAATATTGCACATCACAATATACAAACAATGTTATACTTAATATATTTTTATAAAAAGATCAGTAGTGAGACAGTTACAAATTCTGGATGCAATCTAATAGAACAGAATTATGATTAAAAACGATCTGTTGCAGTATTTTTTTTGTCACTAGACGATCTTAGCGACACTCTATTGTGGTATACGATTCAACGTTTCTCTGGGATAAACTGGGTCTCTTTTGTTAGACAGTTGAAACAAATATCGGCTAGTTAGTGCATCTTTTGAATTCTTTGGTTTACAGGCAACCAGACTGAGTGGAGTTGACTGAAATCTGATGCAAAAAGATTGTTTATATCATAATGGCAAACAAAATGTATAAATCAAAATGAAAATGAAACCTTCATTGACCACCGATGCTTGAAGCCTTTAACCATTGTGTGTATCCCATCAATGTTAAGAGATACCTTTCACGACGCCAATACCTAAGTTGACCTCTCGGTCTAAAGATTATCAGGACGAGAGCAGCAGCTGTGGATGACTAGCGACCTGCAGACTCAAAACCCATCATGAATGGTATTGACACAGGCCTACATTATTTTGTCCGAACTGGAAAATACATTTCTATTATCATGAAAGTTAAGAATGTAGAACATATATTTTTGGGAACACAAAAAATGCCCAATTAAAAAATGTCAGACAATACTATCTCAGTGTAGAGATGATCCCTTTTAAATATCAAAACGGTAATATATTTTGACAAACTAGAAAGATAAATAGAGAGAAAAAGAGAAACAGATAGATTAATTGATTGATTAATGAAGAGAGAGAGAGAGAGAGGGAGAAAGAGAGAGAGAAAGAGAGAGAGAAAGAGATAGTGAGAGAGAGAAAGAGAGAGAGATGCACAATGAAGGTTGAAGGTAATATTTTCTGTTTATAAATATTTGACAAAACGCGTAAGCAATCAGGTAAAATTTCGTGAACTCGAAAAACGTAAACGAGAAAACTGGACAGTAAAAGCGTTACGAGAAGCGGGGAAGTGGGAGGTGATACAAGACAACATCACAAAGAAAATTTCATTGGTTAGCCTGCGTCGGAAATTATTTTTGTCTCTTATTTATGATAACATTGCACTGACTTACCCGAGTAAGAGATTGTAAAGATTATTTTTCATTGATCTTTGCGTTTGAATTTTTTAAAAAGTCATCCTTGATCCTACCTATCATTCCATGCGATACCTATCATTCCATGCGATGAATTGATACTTTTGCTCTTTGTAAATAAATCAGATTTTAAAACTTATGTAATCGCTACTATATCTTTGCATGAAAACAACAGCCAGTCCAAAAACCAGTGTTTTATTACTTTTCTGTATGAGTCTCGTATGTTAACCAACAGGGCACATCTTACAAGCTGTTGCATTAGCGTTTTATCTCGCTATTAGATCCTTTATTAGTTTTATCCACCAATAAAAGAAAGAGCGGAACTGAGCGATACAAGTCTTTCCGGGAATAATAAACTTTATTAACGCTAATATTTTAGTTTTAAAGATCGTTACATTTGTTTTTATACCTGCAAATACAACTTTTTTACATTATTTCGTCCGACCTAGAAGGAAATATTTTGAACTTTATTTCAATTTTTTTTTTCAGATTGAATAGAATTTAAGGTGGTGCGTACGTAGAGACAATTGTCCCTAACTATCACGCGTTTTATGTAGGGACACAAGCGGAAACCCTCATCAATTTCAAGGCCGTGCTATATTTGCAAACCACTCAAAATCGGTGCTATTATTGAGTACTCAGGTCTTTGTTGAGCCCGGAAACTTCAATTTTCATCAATGGCGTCCCCCACTGTGGCTGTCCCAGAGGAGTTAAAAATCTACGGAGGCAATATTTTAAGAACTTTGCGGAATTCCAATCATTAGAGACCTTTAGCACACGCACCGTGTCGCACTACGCGTACGTGAAAATCGGGAAAGCAGATTGAGGAAACTATAAAAATAATGAAACCAGTTTCTAAAAATAGACCCACAGACGTTCGCGTCATACTCACGCAATGCTGCTTAAACTCTGTAGTAGAGACCTTTAGCACACGCACCGTGTCTCTCTACGCGTACGTGAAAATCGGGAAAGCAGATTGAGAAACTATAAAAATAATGAAACCAGTTTCTAAATATAGACCCACACACGTTCGCGTCATTCTCACGCGTTGCTGCTTAAAGTCTGTAGTAACTGACAAACGGAAACTTGTACTTAAGAAATTTTTTGTGAATTTATTCTAACATGACCGCGAACGCTAACATCAAAAGCTAGACTACAGCCCCACTCCCATAGTAGTCTCCAACAACAAACGACGAAGACAGGTTTAATCGCTTGAAATATGAAATCAAATACAGTGTAGATGTATTGTGTTCTTCGACCCCATATAGTAAACAATATTGTACTCTGCTGTTAATATATAATAACAACATATGTAGCCTTCTTCTTCTTCTTCTTTTTCTTCTGGGTCACAGACCCCGGCAATAAAGCCTGATAATTTATATTACTTAGTGTTAACGTACTCATAAAAAAAAATTGCAAAACTAGTAAGACATGTTTCATACATGTTAGTCTTAATTGCCGAACATCAAGAGGCAAATGGTTTACGAAGGAATCGCATCCTCCCAATGTAAACCTTTCTTCTACAGAGACTTTATAACAACACGCCTGTTTTTCGGGTAGGGACATGATGTATACCTACGTAAAACGCATGCTAGTATTGCTAGGTGGTGACAACTGTCCCTACGTTAAACGCGTGATAAGTAGGGACAATTACTGTCCCTACGTATGTACTACCAGAATTTAAACAATGGCTATTTTCTGACACGTGACCACTTCGTGGATTTTGTGTGTTTGTGTATTTTTTAATAGTTTTTTTTGTAGATATAAACTTTCCTTAGAAAACAAGCTTATTCAGAGTTTCATACAGTGCCGCTCGTAAAGGCAAAGAGATGTAGCTCACAAAGATTTGGGGCTAATGCAAAAGGCTGGACTTCTTTCAACAAAAATTGATATAGAAATGATCGCGGATGGCATGCTCCTACCAGTTATCCATTTATCAGACGCATCAACCATCATAATCTCTGTTATATGCTACCCGTAGCCTTGACCAATGAGACAATCTCCTCTTCTACTTAATTACGTTGTTCAATAAATCTTCATCTATTGTCAAACATTGTCACATGGCCTCTCATTTTGTCAGGGAAGTTTCTCTGAACTCTGTCAGAACAAAGCAAATGATTAATAATTCAATCTCGACTACTCCGCTTGGTGGACGATCCCCATAGAAAACTAGACCAGGAGCGAGAAAACTCGCACTCTCACACAGCACACAGTGCGGGAACATTCTGATAACAATCTAATATATTGTGAGCACAATTGATCAACTACAACGAATACTAAACCATGTTTGCGCAGCCGAATGCCCCGGATAGAAACTCTGAATTTTAAAAACTATTCTCTGTGGCTATATTAATAGTACTACTACTACTAATAATAAAAATAATACCAATAACAATTATAGCGTTAGTAATAATCACAATATTACTGATAATGATAATAATAATAACAATAATGATAATAACAATAACAACAATAAAAATAATAGTAATAACAAATAATAATAAAAATAATAATAATAATAATAATAATGATGATGATGATGATGATGATAATGATGATGATGATGATGATGATGATGATGATGATGATGATGATGATGATGATAATGAGGATGATGTTGATGATGATAATGATGATGATGATGATGGTGATGATCAAGATGATGATTTTGTAATTTATCTGTATCTAATATCTCATTTTGAATAAAACTGTAATAGAAAATTGAGCGGTAGATTATCATATATGATAAAAAGTTTCGTGTATATTTAGAATTAAAAAACGCCGTCGTAGTAAGTCAAGGGACTTCATAGAATAGGTCTTGATCGCCTTGGTAAATTGTCCATCGGCTAGAACTTCTCGATTAGTGGTATGCAAATTCCGACTTGAGGGACAAAATGCGAAAATGATCTTTCAGCTAGATTCTTAGGACCCTTTTTAGGTTTGCAATGTAAGTTTGCGTCGGAAGATCTTCAATTTCTAGAAGTGACGTGTATTTAGATATGGTCACAAATACAAAGAGAAGCTTTACCGTTCAAAGTTTTGGGTCAAAACATTTAACTGTTTTGTATTATATTCTAAGTTGAACAAGGAGCCAGTGCTGTTTGACTAATTAAGGCGTTGTGTGGTCAATTTTTTTCTTTTTAATAAGTACGCTAGCTGATATGTTCTAAAAACGATGCAAACTTTGTATGTCTTTTGCCATATTAGAAAGATAAGAATTACAGTAATAAGTACTTGAAAGAACAAAAGATAAAACGAGATTTTTTAAAGAGTCTACATTTAAAAAGGCAGCCATCTGACCAACTCTATGAAGCTTATCATAACAAATCTTGCAGACATGATAGACCACAATCAAACACTACGCACACATTTTGGCTTTCTTATGTGATTGTCAACATCAAGGCCTAATCTATATTTATGATTACATGATAGCAGACTAGTTCTTTCTTCATTCATTTTGAGTTTGTTCAAACCAATGCAGATTTTAGCTTCGTCAATACACCGGTCTTAAGTTGCAAGTCACTGTTTTATATCGTCTGGTTTTACAGAATAATATGTCTGATCGTCATCAGTTTACATAATTATGAAATGCCATGATAAGTTTTTAAATTACGGTTTCCAAAATGCTGAGTATACAGAGTATACAGAAAAGCTCCAGCTGTTGACCCTAGTGGCACCCATAGTTTAACAGCTTTGCATATTACTTTGTATAATCTGCTATTACAGACAAAAACTGTCAGTATAAGATAGATAGATAGATAGAGAGAGAGAGAGAGAGAGAGAGAGAGAGAGAGAGAGAGAGAGAGAGAGAAAAGGGTATTGGCGTAGATTTAGATCTCCATCATACACATTCCAAGGTAAATAAACTGAACCGTAGACAGTTGTAATCGCCAAACTGCAAGGACAGACTGTAATAGCAAGCATTAGAGTTTACTTTTCACCTCCATTACCAGTGAACAACTAACAAAGCGCATTTTCTTAAGAAAGGCAATAGTTTGAAACTTATCTCTGATGTTTCACAAAATCATTTGTTCCAAATATTTAATATTCAAATATACAACTTACCCCAAAAGTTTCGCTCAAGGACATTTTACTAGAAGAATGCCATGCAAGGCCATTGCTAAGATGTGTTATATTTATGTTACACCTTGACACACAAAAGCCCCAGGCAGCCCAGACGTTTACTAAATCTACTACCAAGGGAACACTGAGGCAGATCAAGTATCGCTAAAGCTTTTTATTTAAAAATAATTGAAATGGTACTTACAATTCGCTGTCAATTATTTAGTAATATAGAGAGATAATGTAAACAGAGTTGCACCCATTAACTTTTTGAGGCTTAGAATAAACACTTTTTCTAGCGAAGATTCTCTATGCGTACTTGATCCAATTCATCCACTACCACAATTGTTATGAAAACTTAACTTTTTCTTGGAAGATATTATATTCAGTGAAGGGATAAGCTTTGTTCAGTACCACTCTTGAAAACAAAATGATCTGCGTAGTGTACAAGTGGATGAACTATCCTCAGCAAAGTATATTATGAAAGTAATGGAAGATGTGGCGATTTTCCCTCATCAGCCATCTGATCTTTCTCTGATGCTGCACTTTGCAATTACCGTTTGCCTGTTAGACAAACTCCTTGTATGCATTAATAACCCATGATTTTTAGTCAGAGATGAACACAAAAAAGAGAAGCAGTAGACGTTTTCAGGTTTTGGATGCTGATGAAATAAAGATGCCTTGTGCCACACCGTGGAACACATGTACTACGAATGAGAATTCTTTTTCAGACTAAGAGAAAGAGCATGCAGCGTGCAACGTTCACAAATCTAGAGTAATTTACCCGTTTCTCTGTGTTTAGATGAAGGTAAAATTAGATCAAGGTAACAGTGAACCAGGAACGCGTTAACTTCTAGAAGACAAAAACTGCCTCGTGCAGGAAAGGAAATTATATACAGCTTTTGTTTCAAAGATGTTTATTGGCGGTGTGAGGGTGCTGCGCGTTTGTTATAACATTAGCTTCGATTCTCTGCCAACAGTATTTTACTCTTTTTTGTCCTAAAAGGAAAAAAACTTGCTCGGCCAAAGCCCTCAAGGAACTTATTTGGAAACACTAAATGGATAAACATGTATTATTGATCAAATTCAATTAAAAATCTCGGGATTTCACAACTTTTTTGCACCCATCAAAACAATAACCAAAATAAATATAACATTTACTGGCACGTGAATAGGTGGAATTTTTTTGCTCTTGGAACCTTTTCATGGAAGATATTATATTCAATGAAGGGATAAGTTTTGTTCAGTACCGCTCTTGAAGACAAAATGACCTGCGTAGTGTACAAGTGGGTGAACTATCCTCAGCAAACTATGTTATAAAAGTAACAGAGGATGAGGCGTATCTCTTTAATCAACCATCTGATCTTTCTCTGATGCTGCACTTACCATTTGCCAGAGAGACGAACTCGTTTTCTGCATTTATTGTTCAAATAGGTATGCGTCTAGAGCCAAGTATCGCCACACGGTCTCTCAATCTTTTTTATCAGGACAGTTTCTCCAAACTGTGCCAAAACAAAACAGTTTACAAATAACTCAAACTCAGTTTTTTACACTGTCTGAACAATCTACACAGAAAAAGACGAACAACAAGACAATTCACATCTGCATTTTTTGCAACGATCTGCAGATACATTATTGTATAAGTTGAGAGAAATTGAACATCACCAATTCAAAGAATGATCTACCACATATGCACCACCAAAATTTAATAATTACTCAAGTGAATATTTCTCTATGTTAAGAACGCTTTTCTGTATGTTTGTGTATGTTTGAGAGAGAGAGGAGAGATAGATAGATAGATAGATAAAGAGAGAGAAAGAGAGAGAGAGAGAG
>BMAT01007698.1:106930-117430 GCA_019649035.1 Elysia marginata | reverse complement strand
TTCTTCTTTTTCTTCTTCTTCTTTGTCTCTCTGTCTCTCTCTTTGTCTCTCTCTGTCTCTCTCTTTGTCTCTCTCTCTCTTTTGTGAAGGCCCTCTTTGTATATAAAAAGTACGTTCGGTAAGGGTTGCAGTTTTCGTAAATAAGTATAAACAAACGCTAATAACTTAAGACTAGTTCTCTCTCTCTGTGTCTGTCTCTGTCTCTCTATCTCACTCTCTCTCTCTCTCTCTCTCTCTCTGTCTCTCTCCTCTCTATCTCCCTCCTGCATCTGTTTAAAATATCTGTCCCACCAACTACTTTCACTTTCACACCGGAACAAAGTTACTGCACATTTTTGTTAGGCTGAATCACTTTCTAGGTATCACAACCCCGAGCCAGCTGGTTTGTGTCTACTTGTTTACATGGATGAGATGGAACTTACGATAAACAAAACAGGGTGCTCAATTAAGCATTGTGAGCAGGGCATGTGGGTCGAATACCTGGCAGCTCAACATGCTGGGGACGTTACCGGGCACTTTGCGCGTACACAAAATTAGACCGGGTTTCCGACTAACACAGATAGTTTTGTTCGAGATCTTCTTCTCAAGCAATATTTTTTGCCGTAGTCGTATTATGGGAAATGAACAATGATTTCAAAACACCGGTCGTGATATCTTCTTCTTTTTTGGATTCAAGTAATCTTTGAAAAATACTGTTTGAAATAATATTTTTTTTAAATTTTACATAGATACTCCATTTATTGTTCATCTGAAAGATTGACGTTATGGCTTTGACGACTGCGTAGCGCAAAATTAACACTGGTCATTCTAATGCTGCCACATAATTATAGTAAATAGTCCAAAACATTGTGTGGACCAAGTTCAACTTTAACACTTGGAACATTAAAATCCGTCGCAGATCTTGGTTGGATCGTAAAAAATGGGCAAGTTAATCCATTTCTAAGACTTCGTAGCGGCAATCAAAGCTACAAAGTGTGAGTCATTGGCTTATTTAGACTTTCCCAAATTTGACATCTGGAGCTCTGAAGCAGCTTGGAGAACAAAGGCTGTATTTCACCTATCTGCAAAATTCTGCAAAGGTTCTTAGAGGACCTGGCTGAACTTTGTATAAAAGCTATGAAAATCAATTCAGACCTTCCAAGACATGTAGACATGCAGAGCTAACATATAATTTACTTCCACTGATGTCACTAAGGTCAGACAAAAGGTGACATTTAGGGTCATCACCCACCCAAACTTAAATTTGTTGCAAGAATATAACCTTTATGACAATAAGATTAAAGCGATAGGAACGTTTTTAGTAAATAAAAAAGCTAAGATAGATAAGGAATCTTTGAATTATCATGAACGCTTATATACCTCTTTTAGGGTTACACGAATGAAACACCACTGCGATTTGACTAGTGTTGTTGATTGATACATTTTTCGAAAAGAAGATTGAGACTACCTTTCTACCTTTTCCCACACACATGCTGTGAAGAATTTTTTTATACCCTTAGCCACGTGCAATCATTTGAAACTGTCAATACTTAAAATTCCTTTTAATCACATGACCGAAATCCCTTTTGGAAAAAAAGACTGATATAAACCTTTTAAGAACAAACTCCAGATTGGGAGTAAAAAGAACAAACATGACAACGATTTACGCTCATTTATGATTGCTAGGTCAACCAAATTATTGTGACTTGAGGTTCAACGAGTATTCATGCAGTCCTCCGAAATCGGAGTAAAGTTCTTGATTAGATTAATGATATAATAACTTGGTGTGCGTTGGAACTTTACTGCAGCAAGATGGCAAAGTATTGACCCCGAACTGTTCGTTAATCGAATTTCTTGTCTTAATATGCAGTTAATGCGAAGTATTGACACTTTATCACATACATCAGCGGGATATTGCATTACATTGTAGCTTTATAGTGTTTGCATGAAGACTTGGCAAAATTTAATATCACTGATGTCAAAGTTAATAGTTTCTGTGCTGTCAGCAAGGCAACTCTTTCAGCTAGATGAGTCTTAAGTTTCAAATTTCATTCAATGAAATTCCCTCTATGTATGAGACATTTACTGCATTCCTTACGCGAGATATTTTATTGCGTTCTTGACCTAGCGTGTATTCAGTTCTAATTCAGTAATTATTTGTAAAACTGATTCATTTCACAATTACCATGATGCTGGCAGAGTTTCCGTGACGATGGCATATAACAAAAGCTATTTTATATTCATAAACCATAATTTATCATAAATTTTGAAACCAAACTATGAGAGCAGCCACTTTTGGCATGTCAAATGGGATATACAATAGCGTCAGACGCATTGTACTAAAATCAGCTTTCGTTTTACCGAAACATTTGTACCTCATCTCTTGTACTCACCATTTCTTCATCCCTGTGTGAGTGTTTCCTATCTGCATTTTTACCAATGGGAATGTTTTTTATTTGTTCTTTTAATACTGCCTAGCTATTTATATACGAACATTTTCTTGAAGCTGTTATCTTCACTTGTGATTTTTAGGCAAGTTTTTTTTATATTCCTGATCTTGAATTTCTGTCCCTTTTAGATGTTTTGATAGAAATCTATACTCTATTATGATTATGTTAATTTTTGCCGCGCGTGTTTTTCGTTTTTCCTACAGAGTCAGCATCTTAACGGACCTATTACAAGGACCTGGGCTCTTATATGATGCAAGAGTCCCCCCAAACTTTGAAGATAGTAAGAATCGGATCTTTAGTGAACTTTTAGTCAATTCTAGGTCATCGTCGTTCTGTGGTCGCCAGTGTTTTTTTTTGTTTGTTTCGCCCTAAGGTCGAGAAAAAAGTTTGATTCAGTTCCTTATTTTCTTCAACCATTTCTTGTTGTTGTTGTTATTGTTGTTGTTTTTTTGTATGGTTTTTCTTCTTCTTCTTCTTCTTCTTCTTGTTGTTGTTATTGTTGTTGTTTTTTTTGTATGGTTTTTCTTTTTCTTCTTCTTCTTCTTCTTTTTCTTCTTCTTCTTCTTCTTCTTCTTCTTCTTCTTCTTCTTCTTCTTCTTCTTCTTCTTCTTCTTCTTCTTCATGTTTTTGTTGGTGTTGGAGGTCATGTTAGTTTGGGATTGCTTTTCTCTGTGATTGTGTTTTTTCACATGCGGGACATTGTAATTGTGTCATTTTTTTGTCTTCGTTAAATACCCTAATAGTGATTAACATGCGTATTCAACAACTTAACATAGTGTTTTTTATTCGAGATTTGAAGCTTATGATCTTAAACTACTTCCATCAAAATGAAGTGACCCTCTAATAGATGCAGTCTGTTACTTTACGTAGATTTGAATGGCTAAAATTGCCAAATGTCAGCGGCAACGGCAACTATTTGTAAATTAAATGGATAAAAATTACCAGGAATGTAATAATTTCAGTCAACAATGTTCTAATAGAATCTAAACTAGAAAATACAACATGCCCTAACTACTCTTCCGTTTCAGCATAGATTCTTTACCACATATAATTTTCCGCTTGGAACGTTCAATCTTTTCATTATGTCGTTTCACATTAACTTAAACTTAAACCATTTTATAAGGTTGAATTTCTCGTTGTGTAAGAATATCATGATAGAGACTGTCTTGAAGTAAAATATCTAACAGTGCTGTCAGTTTCCAAACTAATGCCTGGAACCTTGTAATATCTTTCTATTAACCCAGATGTTGCCACAGATGTGTCTGTTCAAATCTACGTGCTGAGCTTCGATTCCCTCACTGAGATCTCCATGGTAAACTCATGGTGGGGCCTGCCCTCCACCGTCCGATCCATCAGCGGCAAGCAGCCTTCCCACCTACCCCAGTCTCATTTTCTCCACCACTACCTCCACCTCAAACACTCTCACAACGCTGACCGTGCCAGTCTTGGGGCCCTACATGGGCACAGCACCGACCACGCCTATGACTCGCGATTTATGCGGTCGCATGGCTCTAAAGGGCAAGGCGTCTCCCATGATGGTCATTTTTTTGTTAGTGTCAGAGGCGGAGGTGTAGACTCCGGTTCTTTGCCCTATCCCTCTAAAGACCTGTCTATCGGAAATGAACATCTTTCGTTTTGATTGCCTTTTTATAACATGCTTAGCTAGTCTTCCTTTGTGAGTTCAATTTGATGCTTGCATGCAATGTTTGCCCTCAATGGAGGAACCCTTATTATATCTGGTACTTGTGTTTGCTTTGCTTGCTTGAATGAAATATAAACATGCTCTGTTCATCTTCTATTTTTTTCTTTTTTTATTTGTGTCTTTCAGAAAAATCATAATAGGTTGGGGAAACTATATCATGCGCATTAAATCCATAGTCTCCTTTCATGCAGGAGATTCCTCAATGAATTTAAACATGATAGTGGCATGTAATTTTTCTCTTCTGAAATTCCAAGCATGTGGCCCATGACATCAGTTTAAAGACTATATTCGCATGTTGCTGCATGGTCATATGCAACTTTCTGTAACAATGACTTTCAAAAGAAAAAAGCCCGTATCGTTAAAATAGATAAGCTAATAGGAAATAAGTACACTTAGGAAAAAAAACTTGTAGACGTTCAATTTTAAAATGAATAATGTCAGTTACGTCTTGCTTTAGATAATTTTCTTTATTGCTTAAGTCACGTAAGCCTTCAACGTGATTAAAACGGTTAGACTAAACCCAAAGTTAAGGTCTAACATTATATCGATAGGCGGAAAGGCTTTACCGCATGTAATTCTGTGGCATCTACTTGCATGTCCGTAAACTGTTTTAGGGGCATGAAGTAAAAAAAAACCTTTAAAATCAGCAAGAGTTATTTTACAAAGGTTTTAAACCATGCTCTTTCAATAATGTTTTTCTTTGGCTCAGTCAATGTGATCAATGCGAGTGAGTAAGATTCTTTTAGAAGTAGATTTTTCTAGTTATCCTCTATATTCTAAGTGAAAAAAACTTCCAATATCTTTTCTGAAAATTTTGATTACTTGGTGCGAGTTTTTAATGCTTGGAAGTTTGGGAAAAAACCTTGTTCAAGCTTTAATACCAATACCTTCTAATGTGAAAATTGCAATATCCGAATCATTCGTAAATAATTATATTCGTTTTCCTTGTTGCTATTATAAATGAGAGCATTTGTATTTTGTAGATTTAGACTGCTGGCAGTTTTCTTAGTTTAATATTTCATATAGAACGCCAGACATTATGATAAACCAAACTGTTATGGTAGGTTGTTGGAACCAAAACAGTGTCAAAAGCTCTGCATCTATTTCATCCGCTTTTTATTTTTATTCAGAAGATCACCGCTAAAATTTTCATGTTTTTTGTTGGCACGGCAAAGAGAGTAAAACGATCACGTTTTTTAGAAAGCCTGCTTATTTAACTCTTTTGAAGACCTTCCTTCTTTTTCCGATGAGTCTAAAAATAAAGTAATTTTGCAACAATCTTAATATTCCGTGAAAATGGTACATTACAAAAAAGTTATGTCTGCAAATTTTTGGAACAAAGCATAGCAGAACAGAACAGTCAGTAGTTGAATCTGGTATGGTATTGTAAATTGCGCATAGATTTGAGGCGTTCGTAGCCCAATGTTTTTGTATGATGACTAGAGTATTGAAAGGTTATTGTAAGCCAACCTTGGATAAAGTTATTAGCTAAAGTGTGTAACAATAAAAAATTCATAAATTTATGTTATAAAAGGATATTTTCCAAAGGTGTGAAAAGCTAAGCTGCACTCTGGTGAACAATTAAAATATCGTCAAAGATTCAGAAATCGATTTTCTGAATGGATATTTCTAAAAAGCAATTTAAGTTGAGGAAAACCCAAAGACCATTTATCTATAGTAATTTTGCTCACATTAACTTATATAACCTGAAATTTATAGCAATGATCCCCAGGCAGTAAGAATTAGATGAAGGATAACATGTTACGGCTTTACACATATCACATCGTCCTATTTTCTTTACAAAGTTTACTTTTCCTAGGCTACAAGAAAATCTTCCTACCTTTCTCAGCACGTCAAAAGCTCTAAGCAACAGAAAAGCTTGATATAAAAAAAGTTGTCGCGATCTTAACTAAATTTTCTTTGACTAACACAATGCAACCGCTTCTGCACAACATGTGGCTCTTGTCGAAAAATATAGCTTGCTCACTCCATTGTAGGCACGCGTTGCATTGTTACGAGGAAAGGGAAGTTCTTTCTTTTCGATTTATGCTTAAAATCTTTTAACTCTCAATTAGACATGCATTGATTTTTCCAATCATGAGATCTGGCTATTGTCTGCTCTTAAGATTTTTTTTATTTACTAAGTGTCAATATTACTTTTCATTTTAATCTGAGTATTAAATCTTCTTTCAGCCTAAGCTTTGAATATTTGTGTGGTGGAGCAGGAAAACCCTATCAAATCTTACATTTGAATATTTTTAGTTCTTAGCACTTCTGATCACTCTTTCTGAACAAAATGCACTTTGTTTATCCGTAAGATCGAAACTAGAACTTGAGATGTAGCTTTCTTTTTGTACCAAGGTGGAAAAACAAGGAACGGACAAATGGGCCTGTAAAGTTTAGACAACTGTAAAATTAAAAGCAAAATGTCTTCCATAAACAAACTCTTTAAAATCGATTTTTTTTATTAAAGATGGTCTTAAACAATGCGAAAATGGTTTAAATTTAACCAGGGATTGAGAACTCACAGAGTGTACACAACCTGCCTTTAAAGGCCTGTATCTTATTTTTATCCCTGGCGACTTTAATCTGTTTTTTTTTTCTGGGCCAACACACGTTTATTGTCTCTCCTATGATGCTTCGCCGCTTATTGTTGCAATATTTACTTCCGCACTTCTAATTTAAATATATTAACACATAACACGACTCTTGTCCCTATTCTCTATATGGAACCATTGTGGGAGAATCGCTGTTGCCCTTTTGTCATCTATCACTTTTCACACTTGTTTTTTTTTCCTTCAATCTTCAAAAACTTTTACATACTTCATGGAAGGTTTATTTCACATTTTTTTTCATCTCCTTCATAAGGAGAGTCCAGTATTAGTTTATGTCTGAGTTAATTTTCGGCACAAATTTATAATCTATGCGGGCTATCTTCTGTGTCCTGATATGCGCTTTTTGTTTTTACCCTTGCAAAAACTAGAAATATATTTTCAGCTTCACAATCTCAAGTTTCATTTTTATAATACTTTATATTTGTCATCTACTATGTTTCCAAGACTCCCTGGTCCATTATTTCATATTGAGGCTCCTTTTTTAAATTAACTCTTCGTGTTGATCAATCTTTGTAGGTTTGATCGGGTTCAAATACAACACTTAACTAGACATGATTATTAAATGTAGGACCAATATTTCTGCTCGGTAGCTTTTTTTAAAATCTTGATATGGCAAAACTGGTATTATAAAAGTTTATTTCTAGAGCGACTAAAATCTACTAAAACAGTGCTAGATACGGCCAATACATTGTAAAATCAAGTTGCTTGAGATACATAAACATAAACCAGTGTAAAAGAGTGTAACATCGAACAAAAACGAAGAAATTAATCTAA
Organism: Elysia marginata; assembly: GCA_019649035.1. Taxonomy (NCBI): domain Eukaryota; kingdom Metazoa; phylum Mollusca; class Gastropoda; family Plakobranchidae; genus Elysia; species Elysia marginata. The sequence continues at coordinate 109,910 of BMAT01007698.1, read as the reverse complement.
CAAACAAAGCTTCACAAGCGTTATCATGCTTCCTTATGACTAGTTTTGCAGTAGCAAGGAAAGATAATTCTTTTTAACGAAACCCACTGACAGCCTTTTAAGGTGTATAAGATTCTTGAGAAAAATTAGAGAATGTAGATTGAGCCTGGCAGGAGATTGCATGGATTTTGGTTCAATCAGTTTTGTTTATTCCCCTAATCTCCTTGAATCATTTCATCCTTTACAATGTATTCATTTGCTATGATTATGAAGCATAGGATTAAGGTTGCCGTGTTTTCTTGTACTGTTGTGTTATTTTGTTTACAACCATATCTGAAAGGATCGTAGGCCTGCCTTTCTATTTTAATGTAGCAGTAATCTTTATTTTAGTTAGTTTGTTAAGCTTTCTAACGTCAATTAACAGCGAATATCAAACTCATCATTATATTATTTGTGCCTGTCTTTTTTTTAAGTTAAGCATACCGAGTGTACCAACTGATACTAGTTGATAAAACTATTTTTCTCACAACACAATACATGACACTATCGATTATTCAGCCATCGGAACGCGGCAGAGAGATCGGGTCCTGTCTAGCATGGAGTGTAGATTTAAAGAGCCATTCGCCTGAGGCAAGATGAGTTTCTGTCTTTTCTTTATAACTTAACTTACTAACGTTAGCTGCTAGGTCTAATACACTCCAGAGGTTACTTCATGACTTAAAAAAGAACCATCTTTGAGGGATAACACTTTCACAGTTTGATCAATCTAAAGTTAAGTTTACACAGCTGGACTTTTTTCCACGGAAGAATAAGAATAGCTCCAATGTAAATCTAAACTATTACACAAATAGAGAAACGCGTTTCAACATCACAACACTAAAATTTAGGGTTACTCACTGGTTAAGAAACATCTATTCAAATAAAAAGAATCTCATTAGGAATGATCACAGTTGTTCTTAACTTAAATGTTTAAGTCAGAAGCATAACTCTAAATTTATGAGATAGAGAGTCCCTTTCTTTTCTACTTCATTAGAAATGTAAGGATTGTGTCTGAGTTCTGAAATAAACTTGGAGATCGATTTCAGATTTTTTAATTTCTTTCTTTATTTCGATGGGTCGATGCTATATGATAAAGTTTTACCCGTTGGAAATGAAGAAATGCATCCACCCTATATTTGTACAATACCCTCCTATTCTTTGTTTAGAACATCAATGGTAATTCTAAAACTATAGGCTGTATGAAATACTTTTAGTGCTCTCAGAAACTAATTAGGCCTACATCACATAGAGACAATAATCATGATGATCGCTTAAGAAAAATATCCTAATTATATACATATTTTCCAATATAATGTGCGTTTATTTTTCTTTTTAGAATCGTTTATTACTGTGTCGGATTTTTTTCCTTGCAGGAATACTCACTAAGCATCTTTCTCAGGATGAATTGGACTGACAGTCGGCTAGTGTGGAACAACTCAAACATCGAAGGCCCATTGGAAGTAGATCCTAAACTGGTTGGCAAGATCTGGACACCTGACCTTTACTTCCTGAACGAGAAAGAGGCCATCGTTCATGACGTCACAGTGATGAACAATCTCATGCACATCTATCACGACGGAAATGTCCACACCAGCACAAGGTACTGTTACCACAGCGCAGCGGAGATACCCCATTGGTATTATGTTGTACATACATTGTAGGGTTGCTGCTTTAGGAGAAAATTTTTCTGTCTCTATAATTCTTTGTAACCCGAATGTTGGTTAGTAGCTCAACAGTATACTAATATTTAATCATAATTCACCTTTATCACCCTATATCGCGTATAGGCAACAGATGAATCACCTTCATCGCTGTTTGTCATGGGCTAGCTTCTTAACTTGATTTCATGACTTTCCGCTTCCTGTTCATTTTCCATGTTCTATAACAGGCAAAATCCCAATCTAGAATTCCCCAGCTGTGCTATCATTGTCTTTCCTTAATGCATATTCGATCTATTTATATCTTCCTTTACCGATATTATCTGTCAATCATATTTCACGGGAACTTCATGTTTAGCAAAATTAAAGCACTGAGTTGCTTGCTTTGTAATGGCAATTTTTATTCCTTGTTTTTCTATAATGTCAATACTTTAGGTATCTTTTTTTACCACAGACATAAATATGAGTAACATGGCGATAGCAGATTTTATTGACCAAACTCTGCATGGGTTAACATTCCGGTACAAAGCGATAGACACTTTAAATAGCCAGGCCGTAAAACCTTATCATATTCTTTTCCAAACAACATCAAGTATTGAAGTTTAGGCTGCATGATTACATTACATAAACTCTTAAAATCAGGCGAATCAGTTAATTAAAAAACCCCAACAAAACCTGGGTCAGCTTAACTTACCGTTTGCTTACCTGTAGCGCTGACCTGCATGCCGTGCGCCACAGAGAAATAAAAAAAAGAGTTCAATTCATCTTGACCCTTTTCAGAATCTCAATGACTTTGAGCTGTGACATGCACCTGGAAAGATATCCTCATGACGAGCAGACCTGTTCCATCTATGCTGGCAGCTGTAGGTACATTTTCATTTAAATTGTAAAACCGGTGAAAAACACTTATACCTAAATACTCATTTACATTATTTCATTTTTGTGGACACTATGTCCTTTAGCTCGTACTTTTCTTTGGTTAGGATAACTAGAAAATAATCTATGCCATGCAAGGAAGATTGGGCGTTGACCATTGTGAGAAACGATGATTGCATAGGCCTAAGGCTAGTGAAGTTAAAATTTGCGTGCTAATTGAGCAAAAGGTTATCATCTTGTTCGCAAGTTTGTCAAAGGTTCTGACCTGAATCTATGTCACAACTTTATTTACACTAGAGACCTTAAGCACACGCACCGTGTCTCAATACGCGTACGTGAAAATCGGAAAAGCAGATCGAGGAAACTATAAAAATATTTATGTGTCTTACACGTTTTTTTATTTTTTTTTTTGTCTGACGAAGGCGTAA
>BMAT01007698.1:95722-106827 GCA_019649035.1 Elysia marginata | reverse complement strand
CTAAAAATAGACCCACAGACGTTCCCGTCATACTCACGCGTTGGTGCTCAAAGTCTGTAACATCTTTTCCGCATTCCTTCTTGCAGATTGTGCATTTCTTTGCGTGGCTCGATAGGAACAATATTTTGCAGCTTCAAGGAAAAAACTCTTAGACCACCTTTGATACACAATTCCGCACCAATATGTAGATTTGGGTCAGAACAATTGTGATCTTGTTGAACATTGTAGTAGATTCGAATAGTATCACTATCTAATTATCTAAATGATCTAATTAATGATCTAAAAAAATAGTTAGTTTTTGTAGATTAAGCAAAATGTTATCAAGGGTGTAGTCAACTTTTTAACACTATGTGTGTTTAGGTTGATTTTTTCCTCGATTAAATTATTCATAACAATATGGTGTTTCTTATTGAGAACAACTTTGGTTTATATTTCCAAAAAGAGTGACTAAGATGGTTAACCCAAACCCACTACATAAATTCTAAACTGATTTAGAAGTATGTATAAAAGTGATTTTTTATAGAAAATGTTGCATTTGGCTCATGTTCACTTAATCATCATTTTTCTTTTTTGTTTCAAGTCAATTTTAGTATAAGTTAGACAGCATGAAAAAACGTACGAATATGACTAAACGTAAAACCATGTTATGTCTAATTTAAAACTAGATTTAAGACGAAAAGTTGTTGTTTTTTTCATTGAGCCGATAATCTCAAAAACCTGGTGAATAGCTGAAAACACTGTGCTTATTAAGAACTTGTGTATATTGCTATTAAAAATCATCACGAAGAGAGCATAGCGGGTAAGGTATAGACAACAGCAATGGCCCTTTGGAAAGTATGTAAAATAATTGCAAAACCTTTATTTATCTCTTTTCAAGAAATTCGTATTACAGCTATTTTCACAATTACATTGAAAAAAGAAAACAGTTAATAAAATATGTTGAGAAATCATAATGATGCAAAAAAAATCTTCAATCCCTGGCACGGTAAATAATGATGTAAAAAAACAAACTTCAATGCCTGTTAAGGAGCAATGTTCAATTGATGGTGCTTAACAAAGTTCTTATTCTTCCGCTGTTCCCTCTTAAGTAGTTCAAAACTGTTTCTATTGTGATATCTTTCATTTACTCTGCATCCAGACAGCTACAGTAAAGAGAACGTTGTATTCCACTGGCACAGTGAGTATCCCTTACAGCTCAGGCCCACTTTAACCCTGCCAAGATTTACTGTCAGGGGCCACGCAACAAAGGACTGTGAGATCCATGACTTCGGAGAGGGCAATTTAATCAATGGTATGTTTATTTCAACCTCCCTTCATCTGTTTGCCTTTCTGCGCTCCCCCCCCTCTATCCCTCTCTCTCTAACTCTCTCTCTCTCTCTGGCTCTCTTTCTCTCTCTCTCTCTCTGTTATTCTCTTTTTATTGGTGAATTTATCAATTGAAGTTCAAAACCACTTTGCCATAAGATAATAGACAGTAACATTTTAAAACTATTTACTACGGCAGGCTGATAGTTAGGTTACGTTTGCTAATAACTCAGTCAATTTTTGTCACATCGATCTAAAATTCATACACATACTCTCGAACCATTTTTTTTAGGCTTTAATAGAACAACAAGCTTGTGTGACGTCAATTGTACTCAAAACGCAATGACGCGCAACACGTGATGGGGTAGCCATTTTTTATTAGACAATGGCGATTTCCAGTGGCCTTCTTATCAAACAGCGCTCTGGTATCGAGTTTTTAGCAGCTGGGGGATGTTCTGCTGCAAACATTCATGCAAGAATGAAAACAGTTTATGGTGAAATGCGCCTTTCAGACTGTGTAGTTCGCAAATGGGTGAGACTTTTTCAAGGGGAAGACCCCAAAGAGACAATTCTGCGCGATCGAAAGCGTTTGGATAGGCCCCTTTCCACATAGGACATGGGTCATCGAGAGAAAATTGACTGCAAGATTAGAGAAAATCGAAGGGTCAAACTTAAACAAAAGGAAATTGCCAATGAAGTAAACATTTCGAAAGAAAGAGTACACCACATCGTTACCACTGCACTGCACTGAAAAGTCTCTGCACGATGAGTCCCAAGACAGCTCACTGTAGAGATGAGAGCGCAGAGAAAGGAGAAAAGACATGTGTACTGAACACTTAGAGAGTTACAATGCAGGAGTAGAAGCATTTCTGCAACGCATTCTGACTGCAGACGAATCCTGGGTCCACCACTACGATCCAGAATGTAAAGCCGAATCGATGGAGTATAGGCACAAAACTTCTCCAAGTCCAAGGAAGTTCAAGGTTATAAGCACTACAAGAAAGGTCTTATTCACCGTTTTCTAGGACATGGAGGGAGTAGTTCACATGGAATTTCTGGAGCTTGGTCAAACTAAGAACTTTAAGCGATATATTTCAACACTCCGAACTCTCAAACTCAGACTCTGGCGTGTTCGGCGTGATATGGAATCAACACTGCGCGCCCCATACCAGTGGCCAAACTCAGAACTCCTTAATGCAGGTGGAACTTACGATCCTACGGTCCCCTGCATGCAGCCCCCGATCTTGTCCCCTCTGACTAATATTTGTTTACCCACGTCTGTGGGTCTATTTTTAGAAACTGGTTTCATTTTTTTAATAGTTTCTCAATCTGCTTTCCCGATTTTCACGTACGCGTATTGAGACACGGTGCGTGTGCTAAAGGTCTCTACTATGACAATGATGAGGACGTTATCGCTGATTTTAGCAGATGGTGCCGTGGACAGTCATCTGAATTTTTCGCTCACGCCGTGCACCAACTAGTGAAACGTGGGAGGCTGTGTGTTGGTCGCGACGGTGACTAGGTCGAAAAATAGAGGGCTTTAGTTTATATGTAGCTGACATTATTAAGCTTTCATTGGGCGTATTGTTTATGTATATTATGCTGTGAAGAATTAAGAAGTTACGATTAAACGAAACTTATTTAAATGCCTGTCCTCGTATATTGTTTTAGCTCTCATGTAAAGAGATACAAGTTTTAACAACGCTATACTTAAGAAAATGGTGAGACACAGTCTCTTTTTTTCCAAGGCACAGCTATAATAAAATCCTTCCCTGCAAACTTCTTATCATAAATCAATTTTGAACAAGTCATTTAACGTACGATATCACGTTATATTACGTAGATTCAATATTTTGACCTGAGGACTGCAATAATTCGATCTCTACATTTAGTGTTTGGACCTGTTCACTTATGTTGCAAGTTCAGCCTAAAATGTAAGTTTCTAAATCTACTAAGCTTTTGATTTTTTTTTCAATAGTTCTAAAGCGTAAGTTAAAGCTCAGTACAGATTTGTATCTTTATAACCTCACGATTTTTGCATTTAACTTTTACAACCCTGCATCTCTGTTCATCCCTCTCATCCACTCCATCACGGGTCTTCCTGATCTGCCTTTACCCCCGCTCCATCCAAGCAGGTAACTTTAGCTGCATCCAGGCCGACTTTTATCTGAGGCGCCAGTTTGGTTATTACATCGCTCAGGTCTACATCCCAAGTGTGTTGATCGTGGTCCTCAGTTGGGTCTCCTTCTGGATCGACATCGACGCCATCCCAGCACGGGTTTCCCTCGGTTTGCTCACAGTATTAGCTATAACCACACAGAGTACAGGAGAGAAATCAGGCCTGCCAAGAGTCTCCTATATTAAGGTAAGTCCTGGCAGAGTTGTGGAAATTTTGAATGATCATGCCAAGGTTTAACAGATAACCAGTTCTGTATATTTTGTAATGTTTGCAACTTTTTATCCTTGCTCTACTCTGCCCCATCTCAAGTCACATTTTACGCAGCATGATGTCTCTTGGGGATGTGAACTTACAATCTGGGGTTCAAGTCCTACATTGCACCCTGCAAAGATATTTATTTATGATTTTTACCCAATGTAATCTTCACATCGGTTTAAATTCAGTAGACACAATAACACACACAGTTTGCTATAGTCCTCTAAATAAGGTTTGTTTATTCTCCCAAACTAATTTCAGAACTAATGTATTTGCGAGTAAAAGTCGAGCTTTAAACTTCACCACAAAACCTACTGACTTTGATTGCCAAAGTTTTTTAAAGAAAGCGTTAGTTTGTTGAACTTCTACTCTCGTTTATTTCAACATCATCAGGCGTTAGACCTCTGGATGGCTGTGTGTCTGATGTTTGTGTTTATGGCACTGCTAGAGTTTTCCTATGTAAACGTTCAGTGCCGGGTACAGAAGAGGCGGCAAGAGACAATCTTGATAGAAACAGCAGCCAACCCCAATAGATCTAGAAATGGGAAGGACGTCAATGATCTTGAGGTATAGCACTGTTGCAATCGTAAGGAGAAAACAGAAATCTCATAGATTGCATTAATTGCTTTAATTTGGTGTGCTTTTGTGCATTTGTGGTGACATATATATGTTATTACATTATCAATTTTCTGTCTTTTGTTATGCAATTTTTTTAGTTTGTTGTTAAAACTTCAGTTCAAAAAGGCTGATAAATTTATCTGCTGCCTAATAGTTTAAAAAACTACTGTCGAAACAAAATCAATATTAATGACTCTCTCTCTCTCTCTCTCTCTCTTTCTCTCTCTCTCTCTCTCTCTCTCTCTTTCTCTCTCTCTTTCTCTCTATCTCTCTCCCTCTTTCTCTTTCTCCATCTCTCTCTCTCTCTTCTTTTCCCTCGTTCAGTCTTGCTTGTTTTATCTTTATATAACACTGTACTGTTTCACTCTGTGACCTTTTTGAACTCTCTCCGCCACTCTCTTACTCTATCTCTCTTAGTCTCTCGACCTTTGTCTTTATTTAGATCTCTCTCTCTCTCTCTCTCTCTCTTAGTCATTGTAACCTTCGTGCACAATTCATTGTATACCATATTAGATCGTTGTAAAATGCTTTAAATTTATTTTTTTTTAAATTTTGCAAATATAAAATGTGTTCTTGCTGAATCGATTTCTGCTTCACGTAAGCCTAGAATAAAAAGATAAAGTTGAAATATGTTTCGAAATAGAATTTCACTCTAGATAAACATAATGTGTAATAGAACAGGTATGTTTCTTCAATAAGGAAATTAGGAACATGGTCACTGACGTTAGTTTAAAATTGTTTGGACATTCCAAAACATTAATAATAAACAGAGAATGTTTTCTGGCCCTCAGCTTCGACCTAGATCTGGCCGACGGTTCGTGTTCTTCCGTGATAGGATGAAAGTTCAAAGGGCGCGCTTTGTAGACAAGTGCTCAAGAGTTGTCTTCCCTGGACTGTTTGTGCTGTTCAACGTTGGATATTGGTTGTACTACAGTCAAGACTAATTAATATCAAATATTTTTTTTAAATCACAGTGGTTTCTTGGCGTTTTATCAGTCCTTTTACAAGCCGGTGGTTTAAAATTAAAAGTAAGAGTGAGGCAATCTGGATATATCAGGCACAAGTCGCGGAGAGAACTTTTGAATTAGAAGGCTTTTTAAAAAAATTTTATCCGTATATCTATAAAGTAATTTTACATCCATACAAAAAATATCTCAGGTTTTAAAAAGTTATAGTTGTCATTTTGTCAGCCTCTTAAAAAGGGGGGGAGAGCGATACAATATTACATAACCCAATTCGTCAAAACTCTAACATGTGCCTGATATACTTTGGTCGTCTCACAAATACTGACATATTTACTGATAACCTATAACTTTTCTCAATGATGGCACGAACTTTGAGTTTGCCTTCTTTATACTTTTCTCTTACTACTTGCAAAAAAATTACCGGTGGTTTTCTTACTGCTCCACTGAGAAATTAAAGAGTTTCGCCCTAAACGGAATTTAATGTGCTCGCCAAAAAACTAACGTGTAGTGCCTTCTTAAGGGTAAAAAAAACTGAATACAAGTCATGATCACCATTTTTATAACTATAATCTCATACTTATACACATCTATTGTCCTAATATTCATTTTTTCATCTACATAATTCCACCGCATATGGTTCTTAATTGCTTTATGAAAGTTTACTTCGTTTTTTTTTACCACAATCTGTAAACCATTACAGTTTTGCAGGATCGTTGTCAACCTCATTAAAGGGTTTTTGCAGATTCCATTATAGAGCATAAAATTATATAGAATAATAGTTGCCAGTCTTGCAAAATAGGCTAGGTAAAATGTTATTTTTTATTTTAAAAAAATAATTAAAAACTTATTTTAATCTTCTTTGTGATTGAGAAATGGCATTCTTTAGAGCTTTAGATGCATCGGAGGAAAGCTAACACATCTTCCCTAATAATTATGTTTTGCTTTTAGATCTGAACCATTTCTGTTTTCTGTCACACGCTCGTAAAATGCTTCTGAACTGTGGAGTTGTGCATCAAAAGTGGTCTAAGAGTGTTTTATTTATGGCGCGTACAAGGACAACTGCGTATGGTAGTCTTTGGGTGCGTAATATTTTGCCTACTATACCGCACAAAGGGGTGCGTAATCTGCAAGAAAAGAGCCCTAAGACAATGGTATTCCCAACTTGTGACGTAGTTATAAATCAGAGTGATTACAAGAAAATTAAAGGAATTTACTGACCACTACTTCATTCCAGTTCTGATTCAAGTAGAATAGAGATGAGAATGTTTAGGTAAAGTCTAATACTGATAAATTCAGTGTTCAGCCGTTCATTGAACAATGAATTGGGGAAGGCGAAGTGGACGATTTCGAAAACCTTTTTTTTTTATAAGTTTAGAATGAAAAATGCAGCCTATTTGTAAAAGTAATAAACACAGAGTAATATTCCACAGAAAATGATGTAGAGTAAAAAAAAAACTTTCAAAATTATAATACTTACCCACCAAATCAGTTTCAGGAATTTAAAGTTGAGGTAATCAATATAGAAGGCGTTTGTACACTCTTTAGCTGATCATCATTAAAATATGAGCGCTAGAGGCTTAGCTTGTGTATATTTCGTATATCTTAGGATTTGATTTTATCACTTCACGAAAAACTCTCTAGAGGTCTTCTATTTGATTTAGCCGGTAAATGTATTAATTGTCCTTGCTTTCTTCGGTTCAAAATGAAACTAATTATGAAGACAATCAAAAAGAAATTTTTTTAGGAACTGTATGTCAATAATTTAAAAACTGTTCTCATGAGAATCACAACATTTTGAAACTAGATGTTACGAATTCATAGTATGAACTATTGTAATATTGTTGAAAAATAAATACAAAAAAAAATGAGTTTTACTTTTTGGAAGTCGGCAATCGCATAATCACACAATATTTTATACAGAATTGTCTAGTAGATTTACGCTACCTCGGGTGCATTGTAATCATCTTCTTAACTTTGTCAATGTGTGAGGCTTTGTGGCTTGTTTTCCCTCGGACATGGTCGCAAGCATGCTTTGCTTTTAGACACTTGAACCAGCTTTACTCCAGGTAAGGAGAGATTTGTCGCGCAGGTGTGCTCCCCTAAATGTAATTGTCCAGTCTAATTTTCAAAGAAAAAATATACATTCCCGCGTTAAGAACGCAATTTTGCTTGATTTTTAATTGTTTTCTACAAATTGTCTTGTGTTGTCTTGCAACGATGTTACATCAGTATATATAATATATTTTGTATCTTTTAGAGTTGCTTTTTTTCATAATAAAAGATCAACATTTTAGTGAAGTGGAAAAAAATTAAAGAGAGACTATGAATATTTAAAAGAATTGCCTGAAAAAAAAGGAAGGCAGACTATGCCTTTCAAACGTCAAAAAATGGAAAAACGAAGAGCAAGTAAAGGAGGGGCGAATTTCAAATAAAGGCATGAACGGGTTGATCTGCAAAAGAGGTAAAGGTGCACAGAGAAATTAGGAGAGAGAGGGAGAGTGAGGGGGCGAGAGAAAGAAAGAGAAGGAGAAAGATGGGAAAATAAAGAGACAGAATGGAAGGCGGTATGAAATGAGTGCGAGATGGTTGGTTGGTAAAAACGGAACTACATACCGAAGAGAAAGTATTTACTTCCTCACCCGTTCATGAGTCTAAAATACAATAACAGTTATTGCTTAAACAAGGAATTGCGATATGCATATAGTTTGTCACTGACTGACTTCTCTATATTGATTATAATAAATTTTTGTTACTTTTTACGTGCAAATTGTGTTCATGAAAAGGATTACCTGCATAAAAGTTTTTAATTTCAGTTTCCATTGTGCCCTTAGTGAAAAGCATCAGATTTTTATCCTCCCTTTAACTTCTGCAGGTATAAAAGCAGGCTTTTTTATGTTGCCTGTTAGTCTGTGAACATGTAAATAAATTACTTTTCACCTTTATCATCACCATACCATTCTCAACATGATGGTCATCGTTACATTTTTTTCACGTTTCCTGATTTGTTGCAACTGCTAAAATTTAGAGTATTTTTTATTGTTGTTGTTGTTACTTTATTACTTTTTTGTCACCATGAGCATCAATACCATCGAAATCATCTATATAAAATATTTATACCACTATTGTTGTAAGCATTAGCACCATTATTGCTCTAAAATGAAATAAAAGTGATTGTCCTTTTCAAAAGTAGCATTGCTCTTGTTGTCATTGATACAAAAGTCACATTTTTTCAAAGTGTTATTTTTTTAAATTCCTTGACTGTGCTGTGCCAGCTTAACTTCAAATGTTACTTTCTATGGATTTATTGTACTGAAATTTGAAAATAAAATAATTCTAAAACAAAATCAATGAAAATGAGCAATGTCCACCTTATTCATTCTGTCTATGTATAAGTATTAACGTTATTGAACATCGATAAATTAGTTGATGTAAAATAGATAAGAAGGAGAGCATTATATTTTTCTTTCTTTTTCTAAATTTCAAAATACAGCATAGTTGGGTCAATCTAGATCTTTTTAAGGGGGCACTTAGACAAATTAAAAACATGAGTTTTTTCTTCTTTGTTGTGAATGAAGTTGAGGACTTCCTAAGCAACACCATTTGACTAGTTTAAAGATATTTCATATTGAAAATAAAAACGTCTAAATTAGTCAAAAAAATTCGAATACTAAAAGTAATCATATTTAATTCTCAAACCAGATTTTTTCTTTACATTATGTAACAAAAACGGTTAGATAGAAGATCAAATGCCCCTTCCATTTATAATAATAAAAATAATAATAATAATAATAATAATTATAATAATAATAATAATAACTATAATAATAATAATAATAATAATAATAATAATAATAATAATAATAATAATCAAGTGCCGTCTTCGGTCCGAAGGTTGGCAACCATTATGTCTCTCCGTTCTTCTCTGTTCTCGGCCTTCCGTTTCGTATCTCCATATTTTGTCGACCCTGACCATTCCTTTACATCGTCCATCCAGTTCCTTCTTGGCCTTTCCTGTCCTCTCTTGCCTTCGGTTTTCCCCTTTAGGGATAGTCGTAGTAAAGGTCCCGAGCTGCCTCTCATGATGAGTCCAGCATAACCAAGTTTCCGCTTCATAAGTTGTTGCAACAGTTTTTCGCCGACATTGGCCATTCGCATAATTTCTTTGTTGCTTTTCTCTTCTGTCCATGGGACCTTGAGAAGTCTCCTGTAGCACCACATTTCGAACGTCTATATCTTCTTTTGAACCGTCTTGGAATAGGTCCATGCTATACGAATCGTTTTAATCATAGTAATTAAGGAAAAAAGGCCTAGGCCTAGGATAAACCTAACTTTATAGATTTGACATTGTAACGCACAAAGAGGAGTGTTACGATAAAAAGTAGAAAAGAAAGCCACAGTTTTCATTACAGTTTCGATGACATCATACTGTATACATTTACATGATCAAGACGGCATTTTTATAACCTTGGGTGGGTCTCATCATCCGATTCTGTATCAGCATCGTGAGATGTAATAAAGTTGGATAAAATGTATAACAACTACTGCAAGTTGAAAGTATGACAAGTCACGTTTTCTACTGCTTCAAGCAAATTGTGTGGCAGTTACATTTACAAGTGCAGCGAACGAATTTAGTAGAACGATGTGGGTGCTCTCTCTGTCATTACTTGAAGATAAAAAATTTGTGGAAAGATAGTAAAGTTTCTTTTCATTTCAAATATATAGAAAATTGTAGAGAAAATAGACTTTAAAGAGGTGTTTTCTCAAACTAATGTTTGCCATTTCCAAAAGCCCTCGGACCTGTGGGTGAACCACGAGTACGGAAGCTCACGGAAGCTCATCATCCACAGCAAAGAACATTCATGTTTGGGTCTACCTCCAAATCAACAAATAGCTCCATAAATCCCAGTTGAACCCAGCCGATTGAGGTCAAGAGTTGAAACTATACTTTTCGACCAGCTCGTCTGAGATTCTAGAACTATATCAATGTATATCTTCATACTTTAATTCAAGGGCGAAGGGCGTTAAAACTTAAAATCAGTCCTGTTCTATGTCTAATTAAACCCCTCTATTTCAAAATAATGGCAATTTTTGTCATTGCTTCTCTCAAATTTCTTTTGCGTGCAAAAAAGTAGGAATTTGTGTTTCAAAAGATCCTTAAAAGTTTGGTGTGCCGATAGGATTGTTTCAGACACTCTCAAAACCCAAAAATTAAACTCGTTATTTAAACAAATCAGCCTGAGAGATTTTGTCCGAGTTTTTGTATGTTACTGAGAAAGTCTTGAAATCCAAAATGTCGAAAAAGTTCATGTTTCCAATTTGTTTCCATTCCCCCTTAAAAGGAACTAGATGGAACCAACTGCTCAATGTGTTACGTTTTAAAAAAAAATAAAAAATAGGTATATCCCAAGCCTAGGCCGTTTTTACGTCATCATTAAAAAGATTCGTAAGAATAAAAAAAAGAGTATTTGATATTCGATCTAACTGAGTTTTTGTGTTAAAGCGTAAAGAAGGAAAATCCATTAGGGAAATTTAACATGATGACTTTCATCCGAATTCATTCAGTTTATAGATTTTTGTATTTTAAGTGTCTGAAAATCAGCCTGAGAGATTTTTGTCCAGTTTTTGTTATGATGTTCTTCTACCAACACCAGTCAATGAATAGAACATATGTTTTCAATTTGTCTGGGTCAAAGTTTATGGTTACCGGACCATTACCAATTTTTCCTGTAACCTGTTTAACGCCTCATCTTTTAGGAAAGAAAGAGAGAGAGAGAGAGAGAGAG
>BMAT01007698.1:18324-31090 GCA_019649035.1 Elysia marginata | reverse complement strand
TTTTCATTTATCTCCTGGATAATGTCTCCTTTGGGTCGTCCTGATGAGTCAATAAAGCAGGGCTCGATTAAATCAGATTTTATTTCTTGTTTTGTTACTATTTTATTGTAAGATAAAAAACTAATGAACTAAAATTTCACATTGTTTTCAGTGTCAAGAAATTCTAAAAATGGATTGTTCACATTGCTATTAACACCTTTGAATGTGAGAACTGCAACAAGCCACACATTTGAACTGATTACATTACTTAAGACTTTTTAAGTGCTTTTACTCCAGTTTTACATTTTGAAACATGGTACTGCAAAACTAAACCTGCATATAAGTGCTGATTGTTATTTTTGGCTCTTCTTGTAAGGATAGATTTCAGGAAAATAAAACATGCGCACTACTTTCTATGGTGAGTAACTCTTCAAGATAGACTAAATAAATGTACAGTCACATCTGCTCAATTCAATCTCCAGGGGTGTCAAAAATGACATCACCTTGGATAAAAGATCCAGTTACAGTAGAATCCCTTTAAACCGAAAGGCGGTAAACCGAAAGATATGATGATCCGCAAAGAAATCAAAAGATTTTACAAGTCTCTTCTTTGTCTTTGTAACCATTCATGCGATAAACCGAAATGCGTCTAAGCGGCACTGACTTTAAAGCGAAACAATCTGAAGCGTCCACTCCCTCTCTCTTTCTCTCTTTTCTTTTTGTTTTCCCATCTTTTCTTTAACTTGTGGAAGGGGAAGAACACTACGGAGCCCTTGCCGGACGATTGATATAAAGCTCGATCTAGATCTACAGTCCGTGGGACGTACCATCAGTGAAAAGGGGAATGGGGAGCAAGGAGCCCGAGTAGGAAGGGGAGGGGGAGGCATAGTCTAGCTTGTGCTCGGGTGGCGTGTCTGCGTGTGTGTGTGTGGGCTCGCTTTGTCTGTGGTACTGAAACTGATTGACAGTGCCAGTGATGTAAAACGACTTGGTCATCGAGATTGGAACTTTTCTTACTGGTGCATTGACGGGCCCCACAAGTAGAGTGTGAGAGGCGTTGAGCTAGGCCAATCAAATTTACCGAGCTTTGTAACCTCTCTCTAAATTGAGACAACTGCGCGTGCCTACTGCTTCACACTGTCAGTCAGCGCAGTTAGACCTGTGTGATTACTGATTGAGATTTCACCTTGCGATACTCATTTTTATAATCTCTAGTCTTAGTCTCAGTTTTGTTGCTAGCGCTTTTCGGTTCACTTTAACCATACATTCAGTCAAGATGTCCAAAAGAAAGCACAGTGCTTACACGATTGAATTTAAACTTCAAATCTTATCTGAAGTGGAGGAAAAGAAGTTAACAAAAAACGGAAATCTGCAAGAAACACAGCATCCCTAACTCAATGCTGCCTACGATTTTGAAAGACAGAGAGAAGCTACAAAAGGCCCGTGATGACTCAAAATTGCGACCGGCTACAAAGAAAACGAAACTTTGCATTCGCGAAGAACTAGAGGATGCAGTCTTTGCCTGGTTTCGCCAAATGATGGCGATGAATGTTCCATTGTCAGGCCCAGTTGTTAGAGGCAAGGCAGTGGAAATAGCACAGCTAATGAACTTCAATTTTACCCCTATTTCCGGTTGGGTGAAGAAGTTCAAGCAGAGGAAAACAAAACAAAACAAACAAAAATCAACAATGAACAAATGAACACACATTATGTCAGTGGGCTTTATTGATTGAAAAATACAAAGGGAGACAACTTGTGATTTTGCAGTTTTGGGGCTCAAATATTTCCCTTTAAAATTTATACTAAAAGCAGACTTATTTTATCTCTTTGTGGTTCGGAATTTTTCAGGCACTGTGCCGGAGTTATTTTTTCATGTGTTTCAGCAAAGTTGTCTACTCTCAATTTTTTTTTTACCATAATATTGCTCTCAGCATTGCCTATCTCTCTGTCAACGCTGTGAGGAAACTTACAGCATTTGTCAAAGTTTGCCCACTGTTTGCTTTGTCTTGGTTGAGGATGTAAAAAAAAATGTCCAAACCTTTGCCAAACGCTGTGAGAGTCTTTACGGTATAAACAGAGAGAGTTAGCAACGCTGGGAGAGTTCTTACGGTCAAGAAGAGTTAAACCAAAATGACCTTAAACCGAAATGGATTAGAAGGACCCCAAGATTTCGGTTTAAAGGGATTCTACTGTATATGAAAGAAGTTAGATATAATTGGCCCCATGGCACACAAAAGAAGGATTAAATAAACTGAAAATTGTCTAAAATAAATTTGACTTAAGCATAGGTGATTTTAATTCTTTGGATTGCTTTCGCCAGGTCAGCTCTCTGTTCCTTGGATTGGACCGTTTGATCAACTGACCTCCTGCCAAGAGTATGCTCCGGAGATGCTCTATTCAGATGAGGAAAAGAAGTCCCCTTTCCCAGTGCGTTCAGGTGATAAGCACAGCTATGCTTACAACTGTGTCGTGTGGATAAAACCATCAGGATTACAGGTATGATTTCAGTGTCTGACCTTATGTATTGTGGTAAGTGACAATAATCTTTAAATGATGTCAAAATTGAAAATTGGAGGCATTTAAATAGTTTTGAAAGGAATACACTAGCCCTCTAGTAGCAACAGCGGGTACAAAAATATTTGTGGCATGGTAATATACTATAAATACAACTTTTTCTTTCCTTCTGATGGTTTCATATTATCACATGTTAACTTATTTAAATCATGTACATGTATGTACAATTTAAACTTCCAAAAAAAGTGTTGATGATTCAAGATCCTCATAATTTAAAGTATTCTAAGAATGAGGTTCCTTTTTCCTCTTTAACTTTCTTAAATTTTAACTCATAACTCAAAGTTGATGAGGTTCAATTCTCTGAAATCAAAGTTTATATTTAGGCCTATAGAAGATTTTTCATCTGTTACCTAGCAGTCTTCCTTCTTCAAAGCATGTATAGTAATAGTAAGGTTTATGAGAAAAAAGCCACTGAAAGAAGTTACAGTTTCAAAATCCTTATAGAACCACTTATTCTTTTAAATATGGAAGGTCATGTGAGAGAGGGGTCCTAATGTATGTACAGTAGTATCCGGTTAAACGCACGGCACTTGGGGGACCCAAAAAGTGTGCGTTTAGGAGATGCGTGCACTTATGAAAAGTAGTAAAAAAATTAGTACTTTTCTTTTTTTTTCTCAGATTATGTAGTTGTTTCTTTAGTTCCAAAAGTGGGATAAGTGAAATATCTTTTTAACAATCTTCGAGGCTTAAGGAATTAAAACTGGCTTGAAATTAGATCTAAAGAGATTGACAACAGATGAATCACAACATTCTGACAAGGTCTATACTATACGTCTTGCATGCCGTATAGATCTGTGTGAAGTGAAAGAAAGGCTTACGTCTAGCAGTTAGGCCTATCGCCCTGCAACCAAAAGGGGGAAACAAAGGGGGAGGGGAGGCGTAACCGGGACCAGAAGAAAGCCAATAACACAATGCTACATAGGCCAAGGGCTAGCCTACAGTCTACCTGTCACTGTCACATAGTAGATTACAGTATGGGCGGGCGAGATTTTGGAAATTTGCATCATCTGATTTGTTCATCCACGCCCCACAGGCCTTTGTCCAACTTTTACCCTCTCTTTTCACTCTCCTGCCCCCAAGTCTTACCCTTCACACAACATGCGTGGGTAGATCGGCCTGCATTTTAACAAAGAAGGTGCGAATTTCTGTGGAGTGATGCTGGCTTATCCCTTGAAACGAGCTCGCATCCCAGTGGTTGCCTGGTCCACTTAAAGGGTAATTTTTCCCGATTTCATAGCGTGCGTTTAGCCGATATAACGTGCGTTTAGGGTATACTGATTATATAGAAATAAATCGGTCATAGCGATTTGGCATTAGTTTAACCGTAGCGTGCATTTAACTGGAGTGCGTTTAACTGGATACTACTGTACTTAAAAGAGCAGAAAATTTTCTCTGAGTAAAATGAATCTGACTCTTCGTATATTCTAAGTTTTTGTTCATTCCATGAGGTTTGAATTATAAGGTTTCCACTGTATCGAAAACATTTTAATAAGTCTTATTTATATTTTCTTTTTTTTTCTTTACAAAGAAGGCTTAATCTTTTTTACAAGCATTAAGAACTTAATAGGCCTATTTTGTGTACCGGCACCTCTTTCAGTTGAAACAATGGGGGCGGGGGGGTTATAGTCTCAAGGCTGCCTGAAACTGTTTAAAGATCTTGACATTGGTTGTCTGTGGTTCACTGTTCTCAACAATGGTAAGAGGAGCCTACCTTGAAATAATAAAATGTACTGTTACCTTACTGGTTCTTTTCTTACTCTTCAGTCTGACATTCAGAAGGTGCTAAGACATGCTCGCAAGTTACCTGACAAGTTGCAACAGTTTTATAAAGTAAGAGATGTACTCCATAGTCCTCCTTACATTTTCCAAAATTGTTTTCGTCTTGTAACCTGTCTTTTTTTACTCGGCAATGTTAAAAAACAATACAATTAGAGTTTGGGACTAAATTTAATTCAAACATTATCATTATAAAAATCATAAAGAAAGACATAGTTAGACTGTCAAGGATTTGGCTCCAAGCAAGAGATTTTCGAAAGGTTCCAACTTAAAGTTCCTCCAAAAAATATAATAATTTTTGTGTTTCAACCTACATGTAATATCAAAACATAATGATGTCTTGCATTTTATCCAAACGAGTCATAAGTTCAACAACCTAGTTTTGCGATATGGCCTTTAAAGTATAGCTGGGGTTTAATAGTCAATTTTTTTAAATTTTAGACAATGAAGCTAAATTTTTTTGTGAACAGTTTTCTCACTTGGTTCCTGTTTTGTGTGTATAGGATCGCTAAGAATTGAATTTGAACGCAAATTTCTTCACTTTCTAGAATTTCAAAAGTTCTAGCCCAGCTCACTTCAAACGGCTATAACTTCACACAGAAACAAGAAAGAGCTTTTCTTTTTGTTGTTTTTGAAAGAAGAGAAATTAAGCTTTTTTGTGATATCAATATCTCACTACTTTCAAATTTTTACTTAAAACTCATTTTGACTGGATGCAAGACATATCAAGTTTAACGTAGCGTGGGCACAGGCATATGGATTTGTAAGAGACGGAATTACCATCGCTGTCATTAAATAAGCTTCTGAATAATTCAATTTTGTTAATATTCTTTGAGAAGGTATACATCAGTTGTGTTGTGTTTTTTTTTTATTTTGCAAAGCACTTGTACATTGTAATACACTGGACATAATAATATTTATATGTATTCATAATGCTAATAGCCTAGACCTACCTCTGTTTTGTCACTACACTGTGTTTGTATTTATATGTTTACACATTGTATTGGCTTCACAGGAATTAAACAGGACAAGAAGAGCTGCTCTGTCATTTGGTTTTCACTCACTACTTGAGGCTCTGGCCTCAATGCTGGAGCGAGAATGCACTCTACTGCCAGGTACTGCTCACCCCAATGCTGCTCTGCAGCTCACACACTCAGCAAACTTCCTACTCTCAGAGGCTGCAACAGATGCCACCCAGAATCTGACACCGTTACAGACAAATTTTGCGGCTGGATCTAACGGTTGAGCAATTTGTAATTGTATTATTATTAAATGCTCCTGGCCCAATCCCAATTCCCTTTTTTTAACTTCATGATTGTGTGTACTCTCAGCAAGCTGTCATGATGGCATAATTGAAGGGGTTAGAAAAAGGGTCCAAGTCAATATAAGTTTTGAGTCATTCCATAAAAAAGAAATTAAGCACAATCTTGACAAATAATCAAAAATTTGAATGAATCTTTTGTGTGGTATCTTGGTCTAGTGGTAGATACTTGGCATTCAGACTAAAAGGTCTGGGGTTCAAGCCTCTGGCTTGGCAGGTTGGATTTCCATCCTAGGCAATTTTCACCGACCTTCATTGCACTCATTTTTTAAACGAGTACCCGACTATGGGAAATTAAAGATCTTGTTAGTGTGCAAGAGTGGGCTTTAACTGCTGCTTCTCTGTGAGTTCAGAAGGTAATTTAGTTGGTGATGACCTGTTGCAGTACCCATGGAAAGCGTTAAGAGCATTTTAGTGGATTAGATGGTATAAAAAAACTCTTTGTATATTACATAATTTTTCACCAACAGGATCTAAGAAATGTTACAGTTGGGGCTTAACACTTAAGTGATCAGAGCTACAGCTCGATCTTCTACCCCAGAACCAGAGCTACAGCTCAACTCTCGCCCCTAGGATCAGAGCTGCTGCAAAAAAAAAATTCCTTAGGCTGTAGATGTTGGCAAACATTGATATTATTATTTTCAAAAGCTTAATATACTATGCAATGGCATTAGAAATGTACTAAGATAAATAATGCTCCTTGCAATGACTTTTTAAAGCAAATTTTATGTGTTTTGGACTGATTTTAGCTGTTATTGTGTTAACATAAACAATCATGCACATCTGAGACCAACACCGCCCAAAAAACAACAAATAAAAGGAGTAAAACATAACAAAAATCAAAATTCAATGTGAAACTAACCTCGCATTATATACGTCTCCAGTCACTTAAGTGTTAAAATTTTAAAGATGACATCCTAATATAGTCATTTTACTCTCACTCTCAGCTATGATTTGCTTAAAATATGACCTCTTCAAGTCTCTTCAGTTAGGATTTGACTTTGGTAACTAGATTAGAAAGTATTTTTTGTGTATGTTTTTTTTTTACTTTCTGGATACATTTAATTGTTTGTACATTAATTTTGCAGAATGATGCAAGGGCTTTGAACATACTTATTACAAAATCTTTATCTAATACCAGGACATTTTATTCAATTTTAAGTATAACATAAAAGTACTATTTTTATAAACCCAACAGAATTGTAATGCTATGGTGACTTTTACATACTCCTTTTAGTACTTTGTGTCAGCGTAGCCTCGAAGTTGTTTTAAAAAAGTTCAGGGTGACAAGGTCTTCAGCTATTATGAATTTCATATTGAAAGCAAATACAGCCAAGTTTGGATATTTTGAACCCTACGGGAACAAAGTTTAACTTTAAATTATCCATATTTTGCATTATCAGATATTTTCAGAGAAAAATAAGATTGTTAATTAAATATAGTTTGAATTAAGCAAGTTATCTAGGTTTGGGTTTTTTGGACTCAACTGTAATAATGCCATAGAAAATATTAGGATTAGTGCTGGGTGTTTTTTTAGCTTTAACATAGGTTTATCAAAACTGTGCATATACTGCATAAATGAACCAAACATTTATTTTCAATTGTTTTATAAGAAAAATGTTAACACAACTACAAGTATAAATAATTGAAATGTTTTCAGTGTCAGCTTCAGAGATGATACAAAATATAGCAAGTCTTTTCACTTGTCGTCATAAAAATTATGTTGCGCTACCTCAGTTTTTAGTGGTGGAGATATCTATGCACTGTCTTTCTTAGACTTACAAATTTAGTTGTAAGATCTAAAAAAGGCCCACCTTTACTAAGTATACCTGAGAACATTTTACTTTCAGTAAGTCTCAATTATGCCATTGTGTCAGCAAACTTCTGAGTGTGACTGTAAAATGTACTGAGTCTAAAATAAAAGTTGAAACTTTAATTGCCATGAACCTTTGATGAAAATAAAGGCATTATTTTGTGCACTAATACAAAAATTGTGTTCTCTCTTTTCATTTCACAATGTTTGCCTTGCATGGTCATTTTATTACCTACCCCTGCATAGTGCAATCATCCAAAATCAAATATAATAACTTTAAATTCTTATATATGTGAACATAAATTCTGTAGGTGTGTTTTTCTTCTTTAGCTTTAACGTATTTCATCTCATAATTAATGTTCAAAGCTAATTTAGTGTACTAGAAGTATGGAAAGCCTTTGATGAATACTCACCTAGAGAAGTTGCCATGGCAGAGTCTACTCACATCTCATTAGTTTACAATGGATATATTTGTGCTTGCATGCAAGGGCTATTTGAGAGAGAAAAGAGCCAAATACTACAGTGGACCTTGGACCCAACAATCTTCTTTGAAAAATTTAAAGTTTTTTTAAAGCTAAAGTTTGTTGATAGGAAGTTTTAAAGTATCCTACAATGAACAAAACAAAAAAAAATCTGCTTTATCAACTTTTTAAACGTATTTTATTTTAAAAATAGGTAGGTAGAACAAACTAGTTATGTGAAACTAGCCTTTTTTCTCTAATGTATTGCAATCTCCCTCTCTTTCTGACAGCAGTATCGCTGATACCATAAAAATGAAGAATAAAATTAAAAATAGTGGAGGCATTTCCACTAAAAAGCCTACTTCTCTTCATTGCTAATTTCATACCTTTAAAAATCTTTCGATCATAAAATTGAAGACCTACCATTTGTTTTAGTTTTACTTCTAGTTTGTTGAAAACAAGATGGGTTTGATTTTGGTTTGTTCTATAGAAGTTTGTCAGAAGAATAGAAAAAAAATCAGGATTTTATTTCGGTTCATTACATGCAAAGCTTTGTTTAGTTCAAGATTCTTGGATTACATTTACAACTGCAGGGGAAACCTCCAATATCGAAGTGTCATAATCCAAATTTCTCATCATTCAAAGTTTTCTACATGTGAGTTTCTTTTTTCCTCTTTGGCTTTGTTCAATTTGAACCATGACTGGAAATTCATAAGGTTCAATGCTCTCTGAAGTTTATATTAAGGCATACAGAAATTTTTGCTTCTTATCTGTATCAATTTTACTTCTCCAAAGCATAACAGTTCAATGATATATACTTAGTGTACAAAGTTGCCATCCAAGCAGCTACACAGACGTGCCTCTAACCAAAGAATGAGTTTGTTCTTGTGTTTACTCAAAAGGGGGGGGGGTGTTGGTGAGAAAGGACATTGCTATAGAACTGAGAAGGCTTGGTAGGTAAACCCAGTCCTTTGAGTATAATTCGAAACTCTTTACCCAAATTTTTTCTTCATGTCCATGAGATTCAAATTCTGTTTCCACTGTATAATACAAGGTTCACTGTAGTTTGAGGCAGAAATTTTTACCAGTAAAAAAAACTTGACTTCTTGGGTATAATTCAAATCTTTTTAGCTTTCTTTTTCCAATGTGACTAACTTTATTTTTTTACTTTTAGAGCAGCCGCTATATTGTTTGTTTGTTTCAAGCCTGATGAAAAATGCTCAAGTTTCTTATTCTTTCCTTCATTCTGCAAATGCAAAATTTGTCATAACTTGAAACCTTCTCTTTTAGCTATACCAGTACAAAAAAACTACATACCATACAAACAAAACACTCAACAAGCTAAACCTAAATTGTATTTTGAAAATATAAATAAGTTTATTTCATTTTTAATCTTTTATACATAATATAGGCTGCTTTACTGCAACAATAACATAAACCCTGCTAATCAATTGGCAAAACAGGGTAAAAGGATAAAGGCACTGAATTATCACAAATAACGATACAACTTACAAACAATGAATATCTAAATTGTGGCACATAGTAAGCTTCTCAACAGGTCTACCATTTACTTGAAAAAAAAAACCAGTAGGATACATTTTTCCTAAAATCAAACTTTTATACGAAATGTAGTGGAAAAAGCAAGTCACTTCCATATCTAAATAATGCTCCACATAGACAAATTTTACCAAAGGATTACAATCTCAAGTCAATAAATGTATCCAATGCAGTCATGCAAGAACTTGATTAAAAAAAAAAGGAACATTGTGCATAAGACATGCTGACATTTTTCTTTTGAATATAATGACACAAGTAGTAGTATTAACAAAAAGTAAGTAGAAAAGTTAAAAAACAATTGTGAAGAAAATACATGTAGATAAAAACATAACTTTTGCATTAATTAAATAAAGTTAAACAGGGTCTTTTATCTTTAAAAAAATAGCATACTTCATCAAGAAAGACAATTGAATTAAGATTGTATTCTTTTATTAAGTTGTAACATTTAACAACCTGATTTGACAAAGCATAAATATAATTTTGATCTTTACTAGCTTTTATTCAATAGCTAGGGCAAAGCAAAAAAGCCAAGTTATAATCAAAATAACTAACTTCTTTAAGCTAAAACAAAATTGGGGAAAATTCAACTAGTGGAAATACCTATTATTTACCTGGTAGGCTACACTTTAATGAAATTGCAAATGACGATTACTTCATCCAGCTGACAAGGTGGTTATTTTTATTTAGGACACCCAGCATACTAGAAGAAAAAAGGCCCACAGATGGAACTTCTAAAATCAAAGTTTGACTTTTTTTATGATTCATCTTTTTCTAGGTGTGTGGTTTCTCTCTCCTCTTTGGCTTTCTTAGATTTAAACGCAAAGCAAAAAGTTAACAAGGCTCAGTTGTCCTAAATCCTAGATTAGATTGTTGCAAGTAGAAGGTTTTACTTATGCTCTGTAGCTTCACTTCTAAAAAGAATGTGAGACATAAGATTTAAACTCACAAGGCAAAGTCATCATTGCAAACCTCACATACAAATTTTAATTTTGACCCTTGAATCACTGTGCTTGTAAGCATACGCAAGGGTTTTTAGAATGGAAAGATAGGTGCTAACACATAGTAACAGAATAGAAAAAAAGCCTGGGTAGGGGCCTAGTGTAAAATAAGTTCTGATTCCTTGAATATAAATTGTGATTTAAATCCTCTTAATTCAAAGTTTTCATCCATTACAAAAAGATTTGAATTATGATGAGTTTTATGCTGTACAATGAGGAATAAAGTTTTTGTCCTTAATTCAATACTCGAAGACTTTTCTTTCTTGTAGCAACTTGACAAGTCAAGTTCAAATGTGACAATGGTTCATCAGTTACCTCTTTATACTAACAATACTAGGACCAGTACATATTTACAGTTGAACATGTGAATCAAGACATCGGAGTTAGTAGGTGAAAACGTCTATAATTTAGAGGTAATTCCTAATTAAAGGGTTCAACGATTACAATCCAGTTTACATATATTGAACCTTATGAAAACAAATTTTTTTTGAATTATCCAAAAATGGAGTTGTCGTATACTTATTACAGAAGGAGGTAAAAATTCCAAATGTGAATACAGTAATTGGGTTATAATTTTATAAATATTCAAATTATCAGATTAACATTATATGATTGTCTGTATATTATTATAGCAGGTGTTCAGAAATTTTTGAGTAATATTAGAGAGGTGTTTGATTGAAGGGTTCCAATGTATCTATCAAAAACAATAAATATCATAGTAGAAATTATGCCATTTCTATTGAGTCACAAAAACAAAGAAAAAAAACCGGTAGATTTGTTAAATACAGGAAGACTTTGAAGATCCAATGGATTCACAGGGACATTTATCAAATTTCGTTACAGCCAACATTTTAAAAATGGGAAGCAAAATTTATGTGATCCGTAACAGTAAAACAGGTGACAGGGATAAAAATTTACATAGGATTAGAACTCTATAGTAAAGTATTAGGATATATATTATATACTTCAATGGGTTGGAAACATGCTGTTAATGTTACAAAGGTTTTTTCTTCCCACCCAGAATTCTTATTTTAATCTTAAAACGTACCATTTTAATCGTACAATTACTTCTTTGTCTAAGAAAATTGACAGTATGCACAACAACTTTCATAGATCATAAGTTAAAATTACATATCTAATAATCTTATAAAATGAAACAAAAAAAAAGTGCTGTGAATTTGAGAGAGTAAAATGACCGTAGATTGATCACACACCCTTTTATGATACAGTTTTGGCAATCTACAGGAGTTCAAAGAAACTACGAGGGCTCTTTCAGAAATAACCGAAAAATGCCCATTGCTCAGCAACCAGAGGAGCTTTTTTAATTCTGTAAACGACATGATATTCCTTATTTCCTTACGGATATTCCCAGAAATTATGATATGTATCATTTTGCACAATGAATGTCTAGACGATTTTAAAGATGGCCGCCCACCTTGAAACTTGGTCAAAGGAGGATATCAGAGCTGTCATACGTTTTTTGAACGCCAAAAGTCTGAATCCTACCGAAATTCATAAAGAACTTCAGAGTGTATATGGTGAACATGTTATAAGCCGTACACAAGTCTATCACTGGTGTAATTTGTTTGAAGCCGGCCATTCCGACTTGACAGACAGGGAAGGGAGCGGGCGTTCGATAACTGCGACGTCAGAAGACAATGTGAAGCGAGTTGTTGAGCTTATTCGTCAAGACAGGAGGTTAAAACTTCATGAAATCGCAAGCAGTCTAAAAATTTCGGAAACTTCTGCCCATAGCGTTGTATTTGATGAACTTGGCTACAGAAAAGTCAGCGCAAAATGGGTTCCTAAGCAATTGACCGACAACCATGAAGAACAAAGATTGGACATCTGCAGGGAACTTTTGAAAAGAAGCAAGAGCTCACGCAGGGTTCACGGGCATACTGCCAACGCCGGCGGAGACTTTCTAGGGTAAGATGTGACTTTTCTTGACAGCATAGTCACAGGTGATGAGACTTGGTTGCACCATTGCACCCCAGAAACAAAGCAAGATTCGATGACATGGAAACATCCATCCTCACATGTCGCGAAGAAATTCAAAGTCATGCGGTCAGCAAAGAAAAATTTAATAATGGGAACTGTTTTCTGTAGTGTTCTTCTGTTCGAAACCTTACAACCTGGAGAAACAATCAATGCTGCAAGGTACTGCCAAACTCTTGACAAGCTTAGGGAGGCCATTCGCAGAAAGCGCCCAGGGCAGTTGACCAACGGGGTCATTTTGCAATAGGACAACGCTACACCCTACACAGCACGAGTGACGCAAGGTTGG
>BMAT01007690.1:25773-36290 GCA_019649035.1 Elysia marginata | reverse complement strand
TGAGTTCTTCTAATTAACACTTGTGTTTTTTCTTTTCATCTTTGTACACCTGTTGTGACGTTGCTAAGAGTTGCGTGACCGACGCATGTTCACCCCCATTCACTTGGCATCCCAGTTGGGCAACACCAGCAACGTGGTAGCTCTGGCTGACGGCGGGTCCAGTGTGAACATCAAAGGGTTTGCTGGACTCACCCCTCTGCACATGACGGTAAAGCAACCAACTCTGAGGCTCTGATAAAAGTTTTAAGTTCTCATTAGTTACAGAATTTAGAAGTTTAGAGGATGATTGAATTATATGCAGCTGTAGATCTCGTCAAAAGCCTTCTTAGCTGGTGCAAAATATTTTTTTGAAGTGCTAATTATGTTCTGAGCTGTCACATTTGGAACATTAGGAAAAAGCAAGATTGATTTTGTCGTAAAATTGAAAAGAAACCATAATCAAGATTTTTTTCTAGCAATAGAAAAAAGAGTGCACCAACCAGTTTTCTTGTTAAATTTGTCATTTCCTGTCACTATTTAAATGTTATAATGGTTTATCACAGATTGTATGTCATCTCTATTTGACAATTAGAGCATTTCGACCCAAAGCATATAATCAGAGGGGTTTAGACATTTGCATGATAAAAATGCATTCTTCAAATAGCAATATTTTTTTTGGTGATATGTCAAGCTCTTTTACTTCAAGTAATGTGTTCGGAAGAAGACAGTTTGTACACAAAGAAATTAAGTAAAAAAATATGAGTTTGCGAAAGCAATTTTATTTGCCATACACATATCATGCAAATGATTTTGTTGCTACAAATAAGACACTAGTAACTTCATTAACACGTATTTACTTTTGTATTTTTATCATTAAAGGCCCTGACACTGGTTGAAAGCAGTGTTAGAACTCTGCATTGAGACAATTTTTGTGTACATCACGCTTGTATGTTTACACACTCAGGCTTACAACGACCACCAGAAAACAGCAGTGACTCTTCTTAACTACGGAGCAGACGTCACAATAACCGATGACCGAGGGTTAACCCCCTTTGATGTTGCTAAAACTCGGAGGATGAAGAACATGCTGAAAGAGGCTTGGATAGAGAGAGAGAAAGAGGAGGAGGGAGGGAATAGTAAGGCAGAGGAAAAAACTTTGCTCAGTCAGAAAAAGAATGGGTCGAACTCACAAGTGGAGGAAAGAGAGAAGAAAAAGAGCGGCAGCGGCAATGCCAAAAAGAAACCAGAAGTGATATTTGATGTGAGTGTTTGTTTAGGATAATTTATCCTCCTAGGTTTTTGTACACTTGAACAATGTTTGCTAACTTTTAAGATTTTAGATAAAAATCATAAAGTCTTTACAAGTTTTTTAAAATATTCAAGCTTTTGTTTTAGTTTTCATTTTTTCTTCACTGACATTCCAAACTTTATGAAATTTATTTCTCTTTCCAATTTAATATTTTATTTTTTCTTCAACAACATAGTCCTTCACATTTGGGAGGTTACTTTTGGAGGTGAAAAGCAATTTTTACAAAAGCATTCAAGTAGATTTTTTGTTTTTGTTTTTCACAGAATTGATTTTTTTCCTTTAAAATATTTTAGTTAACCAAAGTAAGTGACCCTAACCTACTAAGTTTCTGCTTGCTGATTTACCGATTGCAGCCAATCAAATCAGCTTATAAATGGAAATTTTGTTTATAGCGCTAAAGGTAATGGAAATTATGATGTAAATGTAAGTATGTGACGCTTCTAGGGTTAAGCAAGAATTAAAAATTTTAAAAGATGTCTATTAAAAATTCTATAGGAAAATATGAAAAAGCAGCAAAAAATATGAAAAATGGTAAGACAGAGATTAAACGAATGAATTTCATTGAGGCCAACATGACAAGATATACATTGAGGTCACTGTCATTGGCTGCTCACAATCATTGTGTGTATATTGAGACAGCTAATAATCATAGCCCATCAATTCTAAAGCATAACTCATTTTGGAACATCCCATAAAAATTTTAACAAAAGTCTCTTTTAAAAATGAAAAGATTTTATGACTTGTATATTACCAAAGTTAAATGTCTTTTTAAAGAAAGCTTTTATTATTGAAAATTCTGATAAACATTGAAGTATTAAATTTTACAATAATTGACTTTATGTTTATACGTTATCTCAGAGCTATATCAACAACAAGGTCCCTGGCACCAATAGCAACAACAACAACAATAGTAGGTCTAAAGGTTCAGCACAGGCTCAAGCAATGGCTGCAAGTAAGTGGAAGAAAACTGTTGTGAATGTTTTTGTTTATATTTCAAGTATAGATGAAAGCTGAACATTAAAAATTTCTAGTGAATATAAATACACATGAATTAGCATCAGCGATATTTTCAGACATTGTATAGAAAGTTCCTATGGACTGATTGGGAGTTCTTTAAACCTTTCGAGGAATAAACATGGCAAAAACCTTAGATTGGCTTCAATTATATGTACAAAGGAAACTTTGCTTGAGAAATTAATCTGTTATAGATGAGTTGTGCTGGTTTTTGTTGTAGATAAGAATTATTTAAATGAAAGAAAATTGATATGACTTTCTAGAGCATGTAGGGCCCAAAGGGATTTTTGGAACAATATTCTAGAAATTACTGATATTGCTCTGGTGTTTCTCTCATTAGCACTCCAAACAAGTCATAAATTTAATTTAAGAAAAAGCTTTTTAAAAAAAGATTTATTCCTTTTTTATGTCTCCGTATTTAAAAGCGAAAGAAGTGCTAATATCTTTTTACAAAACTCTCATAATTTCATTCAGTTTTAAACTTTTAGGAGCTCTCAGAAAAAAGCATTGTTCAAAATGCAAACAGCTTGTTATATAAAAATTATATTCTGGCTAATTTGGACTAGTTGTTAGAAATTCGATTCTTACAGTATTTTTAGTACATGATATGACCAATATTTTTTTTATTCAAGGAATGAAGACATTAGCAAATGTGGAGAAATGCAAACAGGCAGAGAAGAAAATCCTAGAAGAGGTGGAGGCATTGAAGCAGTCACACCCTGTGCTGCAGAGGTAAGGAGTATGGACTTGGAGAGAGGTGGTGGACAAGGGGGAGGGGGAATGGAACTCTGTGTGACAGAGATAGCTCCAGTAGTGAAGTGGAAAGGTTTGCTTTGACTGTGGGAGTGGAGGGATGATTTGTTCAGATTGTAAGGGAGGAATGGATGAGTAAATATTCTGGGAGACAAGACTAGAGATTTTCTAAAATAAATGAAAAGCAGTGCTTCAATTTTACTTTAATTTGTTGTTCCTTTTCTTTTTAAACGTGAACAAAATAATGGATAAGATTTTCGATAAATTTCCTGGAAGGAAACAACTTGTGACATATGGTTTATTTAAATATACATATTTTGAATTTAATTTTTTTTAATAGCTTAATGAAAAGGTGTAAAAAAATTTGGAGAAATGAATGGAATATCTCAATGTGTTCATATTTCATCTTAAAAGAAAAGGGAAGCTCACATACCTTTATAATTACTGTCACAAAAAAGTTTGAGAGATTGGAAATGATTTTACTTTTGTTTCCTACTGCACTGTAATTTCAGGGATAATTTTTCTCTGTTATTTCCCATTTTTTTCCATCATTTTGATCGTGATCTGTATTATACCATATTAAATGAACCATCCATCCATATCTTTGACTTGTATGTATTCAAAAGTATTTAACTTTCAATTTTTATATGTTGGAGAATGTAGCACATGGGTTTTAAGAAAACTTTAGCTGACATCTCTGTAATTTGATATTTAGATTTTTGTTGTTTTTTTTCCAGAGAGACGACTCGCATGCTTGGCACATCTCGCAACGCGAAGATCCTCCCTCAGATTGGCCGCAGCTCCAGCCCATCTCTGTCACGCAGTGCCAGTGGAGTGGAGGGAGCAGAGGAGGCAAGGCTGTCATGGGAGGAGCTTCGGCAACAGATGGCGTCGCGAGGACAATCAGTGTCGGACATTAAACTGGGTCAGTCTCTGAATGCGGATTTTATTAAAACATTTGAGTCAAACCCCTGAATAAAGACCTTGAAAAACAGGTCTTATAAGAGAGGGTTCTTAGTTCAGGGATTAAATTACTATACCTATGTAAGCGGACTTCCTCAAATTTAAAGTCACAATAAGAGGGGTGGTCTTTATTGAGGGGTTTCATTGTATTTAGAAAAGACCTCTTTATTAGTTCATAAAGTTTTGAGGTTATTCAAGCCAAGCCAATGTATTTTGCTGTAACTTTTTGCTGGCTGTTAAATTAGGGTGAATTTCATCACCAGCCCGGTAGCCAAATTCTTTTATACCTGTTATGATAATATTTGAAGGGTTTTAGGGTAAAATGAGTTGTATCCATTTCTAAATTTGGCATTTGTCTGGATAATTTTGTTGGTTTTCCATGACTTGTTCTTTTTTTTATTTATTTTGTGTAATGATGATTATTTCCATATTTCATAATAAGGTTTAACCATTTTTGCAGTGGAACCAAACTCCAGAATTAAAAAATGTACCAAAAAATAAGCTCTTAAACAATGGTTGTCAGAAAAAAAAATTCGGGTTTTCTCACAGTTGGCCTTTTAATGGTTCAACGTGGCAAAGATTTTGAACAACAAAAAATTAGAAAGTTATGTAGGCTAGCACCCATGTTTTTAACTTCTCTGTTGTTTTTCCTCATCAAAGGTTTGGGAAGACAACTGACAGGATCGCCCCTACTAGGAACTGAAGACAGTGGCTTGTGGCGATCGTCTTCCTCTCTTAGCAGGTAGCAGACTCAGTAATAATGATCACAAATGCAAGTGTTTCAATTTTTGCAAAATAGTTTAGAACTTCTCTTGATCTTGACACGAGCTCAAAAGTTCTAAATGTTAAAGGAGACCCTCAACCGTAATATAATGATAATAATAATAATAGTAGACAACATCTGTAGTGCCCATACTCATAGGAGAACATAATGCTCTATGGACTATTTAAGTGGTTTTAAAACAGTAACACTAATAGCTGTACAGAGTGACGAAAAGGTGGTTAACACATAGTAAAATTTATAAAAGGGTATCACAAAAGTTTAAAAACCTTAATTTTGTAAGCTATACAACAAGTCAACATAAAAACAAAATAGTCTATTAAACAATATAAGTACATATGACTTTAAAGCGAGACACACAGAAACTTTAGTATATAAGGTTGTTAAGTGGGGACTTTCAATTATTAGATCATTTTGTCTTTCTTTGTATTGTAATACATCAAACATATCTTTCCTAGAGTTTTATTTTGTAGGAAGATAATTGTATACAAGTTCTGTGTGCATGTTGAGTTGTCTATTTAATAAGTGTTTTATGAGTTCTATAAAGTCAAATATCAATTCATATTGAGTGCATAAACAATGAGAAGAATGCAACCAAAATTTCTTTTTATGTTTTAAAATACATAAACCTGTGTATGGAAGACACCTTGCAGAATAAAAAACCACACAGCCTAAGCTATTTTCTATCCTTTATTTGTAAAGTATCTTTTGTTCAACCTGTATTTTGCAATGCTGCCCTGGACAAACCAAAAGCAGTATCACCAGTGTAAACCATATTATGAGAGATACTGCATTTTGTTTGTCCAAGGCAGAATGGTCGTTAAAGTTTCTCCTAATGACGTAAGTATATTTCAAACATTCCTGTCACACAGAACGTCTCCCATCCCAAAAGTTTTACCTCCAGCCCCTAAGTCTGGCAGGCATCGTCGCTCTGGCTCGGACTCGCTGCTTCCAAAAGCAGGTGATCTGGTGGCTTCGTGTGACAGTGCAGTCCTCCCTCCAAAAGGTAAACATCCCCCCCATCTTCCTACAGCCTCATACACACACATGTTCTCCCACACCCGGAGTTTGTTCTGAATAAACTTTTCAGAGCATTTAACATGTCACCCAGCCTCTGCCTTTTTGGACACTTGACATCAATAAATTGATTGGTTCTGTCTATGACCATGCTTATAGGCTAAAGCTGCTTCTTACTTGCTTCCATACCTTAGCTATGATGTGAAATGTGAGACAAAAAATCTGTACGTGATTTGACTTTCTTAATAAATGTCCTCATTAATGCTCTCAGCGTAGGTAAAGATGATAGTCAATATATTCAAGTTTATCCACTGTAAATGGAGAATAAAAGTAAATAAGAGGGAAGAAATGTTTTAGTTTCATGTCCTCATAAAAATCTAGTTTACTACCTAAAACTATTCATATGTAAATAGATGATTTTATGTATCACTGTACTGAACTTGAGGTTATCTCGACCTCTTTATATATGTATAACAATTGAAAAGCCTTCATTTATTTTAAACGGTGTGAAACTGTGAGCTCAACTTTTAACTCTTTCCCTCCCTCAAACCTCTAATACTTTCAGTGTGGAAAAGGGATGCATTTTAGTTAATTTCTAGATTGATAACTATATCACCTATTATATTGTGTCAAAAGTCTTGCATTTTTTTCCATCTCTATCTTCTTGTATACCAGGAAAGAAGATCATAAGGAACGGGCATGCCAAGTCAAATGTTTTTATCACACAGCAAGAATCCATTACAGAGGAAAGGCTTAAGGTTAGTGCAGTCATTAATGCAGCGAAAAGAAAAAAATAGTAGACTTTGTTTGAAAGGAAAGCATCCTTAAGATGACATTTTTACAGAACAAATACAGACCGTGTTGCAGTTTCATAATGCCCTAAAACAAACTACTTATTTCAGTTAATTGTGTTTATATGTAAAACAGTAGTAATTGATTGATATATGCAAAGAAGTAGCAATATTTTGACTATTGTTTTATCCAGAAAGGTATGTGAATGCTGAGTGTTATTGAAATCCTTTGTTTTGTAAAATCATTTGTGTTTTGAGTCAAAATTTAATGTCTCTAAGTTACATTAAAACTAAGAGGTAGTATGAAAAAATCCGTTTAAATAACAAAAATTCCTTAAATTTTCCAGCCATCCAGCAGTGATGGGCACTTGTCGCCAGCCAGAGGCCTGGACTCTCGGCTGGACCTAGCTAGGTGCCGATCATTCTTCAAGGAAGAATTCGTACTGGAGGAGAGCCGGCCGAAAGAGCTGCATTCTGGGAGTGATCCGACCTCTAGCTACAGCGGCAGCAGCCTGTCCTCATCATCCCCGCGTGATGCTCTAGGGGGAGCAACTCCTTTGTCTTCTTCCTCCTCAGCAGCTCCAACCCAGCCATCAACATCACGGTCAGTCAGACCTGACACAGGGCTAGAGACGCTACTGGAACAGCCTGGCAGTCACGAGGGCTTGCCTAATCCCAGCCCTGGGACTGAACAAACTGCAAAAGACAATATTCAAAATGGCAGCCTGAGCAGTAGACAGGCAAATACCAAAGGCGCTATCAATACTAGTGATAGTAATCTTAACAGCATTAGTAGAGATGCTCAGAGCATTAGGGTCGACAGCCCTGTAATGCCGATCATAAGAACTCATTGTCCTCTTCAGCAGCAACACCATCAGAGGGTCAGAAGACGATCGGAACATTCCCTGTCATCTTCATTGGAGTCCGAGAATGGGTTTATGCTCCTTCAAAGCAAACCCACACACCGGCCTTTGGGGAGGGCTGGGAGTTTAAAGCTTGCTGACAAATGGCGCAACCATTCTAATGCAGGGTTTTCTGCAGAGGATTCGGATCTGCCTAGCAGGTCTGTCAACGTTCACAAGAGCCAAAGTCTGGACAGTATCTCTCCTCGAGTGCAGAAAGAAAGAGGTGGGTCTCATGAGAACACAGATGAGAATTCATTTGGAAATCTAGAGCGCATCACTAAAGCTTTCAGAAACAACCAAAACACAAATCTTGCTGATGCACCACAAGAAATATCTCAGGACAAAAACCAGTCAAAAGTAAAACCTTTCAGTGGGAAAGTAAAGATGATGGCGAGCGCAGAATTTGACGAGTGGGATAGTTATCGTTCTGGTGGGGATCTAACAGAGAGTCCAAAGTCTTCAAGGGCAAAAGAGATACTTGAATCAAGACCATCTCTTACAAATCCAAAACCATCAAGGTCGAAGGGCAGCCAAAAACAGTCTCAACAGTCTCAGGGTAAAGTTTCTATGGTATCCAAGAGTTGTTCAAATGTAGGGGAGAGTTCCGGAAGTGCTGTGGAACTTTCTGAAGACAGTATACGACCTCAAACTGTCGTAGAGCATACCAGACCCAGTGATTCACCAAACTTTCCAGAAAGATCTCACACCTTTGAACAGGGCTCAAGTTCAGCAAGGCCAATAACGTCATCAAAACAGCCTATGAGTTTATCGTCCGGGAAAAGGAAGTCTTCTAAACATCAAGCTTTTGAGGACACCCTGTGTCAGTCTGTAGGCTCGCCTTGCAGCGGCACTCTCTCTACAGGTCGCAACCTTCCATGTACCCCTGTCCCAGACAGGCTGTTTGTTGTGGACGAGGAGTCGGTGAGGAAGAGCAGCGCAAGCAAGCAGAGAGCCGAGGAGAGATGGACGGCAGCTCAGGCTGCCCAAGCAAAATTCCGGGAGGCTGCCGGGGTCATGACCTCCCAGAAAAGTAAACCAAAAGAAAAGGAGCAGAAGGCACAAGTTGTTGACCCTAAGCTAAAATCTGCCAGCAAGGCATCCTTTATTGAAAAGAATCTCATGAGAAATGCAAGAAATGTGCAAGCAGCGAAGTCTAAAGCTGTGGTGACGACTAAAGTAGACCAAAGTAAAGCTGTACCAGCTGTAAAACCGAGTCAAACCCTAGTGGAGGCAAAACAAGAGAACAGAGCCAGGGTTTCTTCGTTTGGAGGTAAAGTTGTATCAAACGTGTCCAATGGTAAAAAGCCAGCAGCTGCAGTGGTAGCAGGGAAGACCAACAGTGTCGCTGCTACAACCACAGGCTCTAAAGACGCATCCACAAAATCTTCTGAAACCAACTCAACTCCATATACAAACACAAATAATCCAAATAAAACCCCTGTGACTAGCGCTATGCCTGCCAGCAAACCCAACACAGCCAGATCTCAGAGCGATGTGAAGGGAGGGGGCGGAAAGTCTGTCGACAAACAAAACATTAAAGATTCTGAA
Organism: Elysia marginata; assembly: GCA_019649035.1. Classification (NCBI taxonomy): domain Eukaryota; kingdom Metazoa; phylum Mollusca; class Gastropoda; family Plakobranchidae; genus Elysia; species Elysia marginata. The sequence continues at coordinate 27,230 of BMAT01007690.1, read as the reverse complement.
AAATCTCAGGACCATAACGTTGCCTCAGTTAAATCATCAACAACAATAGAAAGTCCTGTAAAGATTACCTTCTCAGAACACTTAGAGCAATCAGAGAATACTTCCACTGCCCGAGGAAAACCACAAGCTCCGATTCAAACTCCCGTTATTGTCAATCCTTTTGAAAACTTTGTCAATAAGTTTATCAAAGCTAATGAAAGTGTTACTAAAGACGCAGTGGTCAAAATGAAGAAACCCGCCACCAAAGGTGCAAAAAAATCTTCTGTGGCAAAAGGTAGACCAAACTCTAACACAACTAGAGCAAACTCTGCAACCAAAAAGAGAGGCGGTAAGGCGAAAGCAGGGGAGGCAGACCCGAGACCTAAAAGTGGTAAAAAGCCGAGCAGAAAGAAATCAAAACAGGTGGCACCCACAACCGAGTCAGAGCTCACCCAAGATGCTAAAGATCCAAACACAGCTTTGATCTCGGGCATTGGCTGGCAACTGTCGACGGCTTGTGCCGACTCTTCCAACATCGAAGTCACTAAAGATCCCAAATATTATCTGAGTGATTCCGATCCGGACACTTGCTGCACAGATAACGCTGGCAACGAAGATGATGAAGATGATAGTGGTGACGATATTTCGGAATACGGAGCTTTGGAAAAAAGGCTGCCCCTAGGGGAGGTAAATGTTGGTCATAAAACTACTTTTGCTTTGGAGAGTGTGAGAGATGACACATCCATTAACACAGAAAGACGCAGAAATCTGTTGGAGGTTGACCAAAGGTTAAGAGAAGCATTCAGGGAGAAAATCACGGAACACTCCCCTCGTTTCTTAGAGATGAAAAGGCAAGAAACGCAAACCGAGCTTCGTCTGCCTCTTGCAGAGGATGATGGGTTCCCTCCCATGAATCTAGATGTCACCCAGCACTTACATAGGTCGTCGCAAAAGTCAAAGAAAGGGCATATGCAATATGAAGATCATAGCGTTCAGTCAGATCAAGTAATTGCAGCAGGGGTAGAAAGACTTGACCTTCAGACACTGGGAGATGTTCCCCAAGAAATCGTCCTCCGCAAGTTAACTCCTATCCCTGAAGGTCCGTCTGTATTGTCAAGAACCTCTAATGCTATATCACAGTTTGACAAGGAAATCGAAGACAGCCAGCTCTCTTTATTATTAGATGGGGAACCAGAAAACAAACTGGAACCTCAAAGCAATTTACCTGGAAGATTTTCTGACCTCCCAAGAAGCAAGAGTGGTAGTGGGTCAAAGGAGGCCATGACCGAGTCCGCCCGCACTAAGGAGTCTGAGTCCCCAAGCAAAAACGGAGATCACTCAAAGGAGAGAGAATCTTACAAATATGATTACACTCCATCAGGGAAAGCCATAAGAAAGAAAAAGAGCGCTAGAGATTCTGGTCGGACAAAGTTCTCAGAGATTGAAAATTCTGCCAAAAATGATAACAACAACAACAA
>BMAT01007690.1:11491-25388 GCA_019649035.1 Elysia marginata | reverse complement strand
TAAGATCGTCATCAACGCGAGAGCTCAGCAAGAGAGAGGTAAAGTGCACGACAGTTTGCCTTGATAGTTTTAGTTAAGTTCGGCACAGTTTATTTTTTCAAATTGTAGTGACCTATGAGCATTTGAAGTGTAAAAAAACCATAGTGAGCACCTTTTAGCCAAGTAGACCTCAAATTATAGGGACCTTTCGGTCCTAACAACTTTTGTATAGAAATGAGTGCAAAATTGACACTTTTTGGCTAAGGAGTTGAATAACGCTTTTTACGGCTCAGTCTTATACACTGGATTTTACAGATGCTCAAACGTTTTTATCAAGTTTTGTGGATTTGATGTAATAGCACCCCCACCCTCCCCCCTTACCAAGCCTTTTGAAAAAAGACCCTATACCCATTCCAGAATCAACAAAATGTTTATATACTGAGTCCAATGAAATGATAAATGAAGAATATGAGTGTTAAGTTACGACTCCCTGGAGTTAGTAATAAGTCAGTAGCGTTGTTTTGTTCATAATTGCCCATTCAAAAAGCCTTTTACTCTACTTTTCAATATTTTTTTTCAGTATAATTAGTTATTATTATTTGGTTTAACAAAAGTTTATGTTAATGTTGCAATTTCCTATACAAAATTTTCTCTCTATCTCTTCCCTCTCGTATCAGGGATCAACCTCAGCATCCAATGATGAGGAAGCCAAGCAGCTTGCCAGAGTCATCAACAGCTTCCGTCACATGGAGCTCCATGCATCTTCCAGTCCTGCCATCCACGCCATGCTGTCGCCGTCATCATCCCAACCCTCAAAGATTGCGACACCCGGGGCAAAGTCAGCTCATGGGCCTACTCGCGGGTCCAGCGGGAATCTTGTACATTCCGGAGTGCCCTCTAGTGACGGAGATGCCCCAGGTCTAATACCGCGACCGTCTTCCTGTACTGGTAGTGCTGCGAGATGGTCTGGTCGGTTCCATGAACTGAAAGAAGAGGAGGAGGACGGGTCCAAAAATGGTGTCAGACCGGTGATTGCCTTACCAGTGTCTGTAAAAGAGGCCCTGTCTGGCATTGCTATGGGATCTGGAGGAGGTTCTAAGAAAGACATTGAAACGGGCACAGGATCAAAGGTAAGTGAATCAGATTTTTTTATTTTGTAAAAAGTTAAAAGCAGAACTAAGATTTAAAGTTTAACACTGCTTTTAATTAAAGTAAATTTTAAAGCTTCAAGAAAAAAAAACCATTAGGTTTGTGGAATAATGGAAATTTAAATAGGTTGTCCCCTTTTCTTTGTGAAACAGTGTTTTTTTTTTTTACCATTTTGTGGCCATTGGCCATGTTAATGCAACTTTTATAAAATGTAAACAGTGTACCAAAAATACAGCACCAATTGTTAGCAAAGTATTTTTTAAATAAACTCTCTGCAGTCAACATAATTTTTTCTGAACGAAATTTGGAATTAAAATCTCAACAGCCCCACACAGCTAGATCAGATGAGGATGGAATCACCGCTGAAGAGGAAAAGCTGCTGGAACAAATTTCAAAATCCAATTTTGTCCCCTCTGGGCTGCCCTTAGAAGTAAGTGGTTTGAATTTTTAAAGATTTCCAAAATATGTGCAAATACATATGGCAAATGCTGCTAGCATTCTCGCACTTTGTCTTGGTTATGCAAAAAGTAACAAAGCAGCAGAAAGTTATTTGAAAGAATAAGAAATGTCTTGCAACCAGTCAAAAAAAGCCTTAAGTTGAAATTGGAAGGTAGTAAGATATTGATATCTTGATTTTTCTTCTTTCAAATACAGCAAACAGAAAAGTTCTACCATGCTTCTGTATGAAGTATAGCCGTTTGAAATTGGCAGAGTTAGGACTAGTGAAATTTCAGAAGGGGGAGAAAATTCCATTTAGAATTTAGATAACTATGCAGGTGTATAGGCCTTAGCAGCCATAGTAATTAAAATTAAACACATAAAACATGAAATTCAGGTGTGAATGTTGTTCAGAAATATTTTTATCATCAGTATCTGAAATTAAAAAAAAAATTGACTTCTAACCTTCCACTAAACTTTGAAAGCCTATATCTCAAAACAAGGCCTTTCGACTTTGGACTAATTTGGATAGAATGCAAGACAAATGGAGTTTAGCTGTTATATTGAAAATATATTTGAAGATGATCAGATGGTAGAACTATGTCAGGTCTCCTCAACTATCATAAGATAATCAAAAGTGTCCTTACTAACCTGGCTTCTTCTCTATATTTTATAAGTATTTTTTTTTTACCCGCTGCATTCTATACACACTTTCCTCTCAGATCTCAATTGAGTTTGGAACAATTGTTCGTCACTATGTCTTGCATCTAGTCTAAATGAGTTGGAAACAAGTGATTCGAATTGGAGAAAATGCCCTTTAAAATTCTAGTTTTCCTTTTTTTTCCCCTCAAATTTCATGCAAAAAAAATTTGGAATAGTTTCCCAGAAAATGTTGATAAACTTAAGCAGTTCTTAAAGTTTGGAAGCTTAGAAAAATATGTCATTAAAAATGCCAATCCAAGCTTTGTATTGTCAAAACTGTGCCAAACAGGTAGCAAGACATAATTATGTTAAACTTTGATGAAGTTTGTGAGTTTATATTAACAGTTTTGGTTTGATGCACTTTAATGTCTCTGGCCAGTATTTGGACAGCCGGCGCGGCAGTCTGGCAGGAAGTGAGTGTACGGTTGACAGCATCAAATCGTCTCAGGAGGACACCATACAGTGGAAGAAAGGCAACGTCTTAGGCAAAGGAGCTTTTGGAACTGTAAGGATCCATTTTTTGTGTTGATGTCTTATGCACACACAAAAAAAAAAATGTTGTCTCGCGTCCACGGTGAATGAGTCATAAGTCGGAAATTCCTCTTTTGAGAAAATGCCGTTTTAAGGTCTATTTTTCTTTTTCTTTATATTTTAAATAATCAAAAGTTTTAATGTCTTTCCACATAATATTGTTAATTCTGAACATTTTTTTACCGATGGAACATTAGGAAAATACCTTATTCTAAGCAGCAAGACCTTTGAAGGTGAAAATTCTTAATTGCAACATGAGACTCATTCACCCATGGCCAGAGGCAATTGGAAACTTTAAGCTCTAATGTTAAAGGTTAAGTAACATTAGGTAATGTTAAGTTAATGCTTATGTTTCCTAAGCCTGTGTTATGGGCTCATGATTTCATGCTAGTTTCCATTTTTATATTCAGACTGTTGCTCTATATTACGCAATAATATTTTAGCTCGTGTTCTTGTGGTGGTCCTGTGGTAGACACTCAGTTTTCAAACCAACACTGCTCGCGACAAACGAAAAGCAGTATCTGCAGTGTAAACCATATGAAAGTTACTGCTTTTTGCTTGTCCACGGCAGATCAGGTGCAGGGTTTTATTCCTGACTGGGCAGGTCAATTTGTAGTGTTTGAGAAAGGCTATCAAGCCTATAGAAGTAACGAATTTCTCTGTCTCACTCAGCTATTAATATGAGTAACGGGCTTGAGTCACTGAACAATTTTGTAAGTATGCCTGACTGATGCACCCCAAGTGGTGCTCTTATGTTTGCACAGAAGGTAAGCTTGTAGGTTATGGCCTGTCCACGAACCCATGTGAAGAGCTCAGAGAATCGAAGTGGGATTAGTTCTTAATAAATATGCTCTCTCTTTTTTTTCTTTGCAACCCAGGTGTGGTGCGGGCTGACCAGTGAAGGCCAGCTGATAGCGGTCAAGCAGATAGAGCTGACCACACTGGACCGCTCAAAGGCTCAGCGAGAGTACGAGAAAGTACAGGAGGAAGTCGAGCTCCTCAAGACCTTGGAGCATGTCAATATTGTTGGGTAAGGACAACCTCAAACTTTTGGTTTTTGTAGAAATTCTGTTCTATGTTTTGGTTTCTTTTTTATTAAACCTTTTTCCTGCTTTTGAGGTACTTTGCAGGAAAAAGAAGTAAGAGGTAATTTGTAAAGATATGAGTATGTTCAAGAAAATTCTCGCTTATGTTTGTTTGGCTGTATGTTGAGAGATTGTTTACTTGGGCAGGGATAAAAAAAGTTGTAAATATTGTGGCATTTTCGGCAGCCCAGATGTTTATGAAAACTATACTGCAAAATATTGATAACATAACGTTTACCAGTTAGACCTCTTTATAAATAAAAAAAATTACTTGTTCAACTTACTTAGCAGTACACAGTAATAAAATTCTAAAGCATTGATTGTTAAGAATAGAATGTTAAGAATAGAATTGCTTGTTTTAAAATTCAAAATTTCTTGTAAAAATATAGAAAGGACAATAAGTGCTTTTAGTAATGTTGATTTATTGTGGCAATTATGTCGAAACAATGATAGCTTCCTTTTATGACAGTTTTTTGTAACTGTCCATCAATCTTTTGTTCACATAAATCATACCCCCTCCCCACACGCACACACAAATTACCTGTCTCTCCCACTCATGTTTGCACTCCCAGCTATCTTGGCACAAGCCTCGAGGACAACATTGTGAGCATCTTCATGCAGTTCATCCCGGGGGGCTCAATAGCCAGCATCCTGGCGAGGTTTGGGGCTCTGGACGAGGCCGTGTTCCGTCGCTACACCAGGCAGATCCTGGAGGGAGTCAGCTATCTCCATGGCAACGATGTCATCCATAGGTAATCTCATGGTTGAAAGCATCCAATGCAAACTTGGCTGTGAATGTATGGAGTGTCTATCTCCTTTTTTGAATCATTAGTTTAAATTCTGCTAGTTGTTCTGTCAAGAGTTTGTTGTTAATTAGGCAAGGAAGAAGTTGTTTCAGGACAGTGTATGGGATAACAGCAGTTAATGAACATCTATTTTCTATTTTGCTAGTTGCTACTTCACCATCTCACCTCATCAGTATCTGGCGTGGACAAACAAAATGCAGTATCTGTCATATGGTTTACACTGCAGATACTGCTTTTCGTTTGTCCCGGGCAGACGGATAGTTGGGCTGTAAATTGTATTACTTGTAGCCTATTAAAAAAAAACAACTCTTATTTCCAATGTCCACTATTTTCCTTTGTGTCTTCCAGAGATATCAAGGGAGCTAATGTGATGCTCATGCCCAACGGAGTTATCAAGCTGATAGACTTTGGCTGTGCCAAGCGCCTGTGCATCAACCTCAGTTTATCCCAGGCTGAGATTCTCAAGTCCATGAAGGGTACACCCTACTGGATGGCTCCTGAAGTGGTCAACGAGACTGGACATGGGAAAAAGTCAGACATTTGGTCAGTAGCGATCAGAGGTTTAGTAGCTATCAGAGGTTTAGTAGCGATCAGTAGTTTAGTAGCGATCAGAGGTTTAGTAGCGATCAGAGGTTTAGCATTGATCAGAGGTTTAGCAGCGATCAGAGGTTCAGTAGCGATCAGAGGTTCAGTAGCCATCAGAAGTTTAGTAGCGATCAGAGGTTTAGTAGCGATCAGAGGTTTAGTAGCAATCAGAGGTTTAGTAGCAATCAGAGGTTTAGTAGCGATCAGAGGTTTCGTAGCGATCAAAGGTTTAGGCCCTGTTTATTGGGAATGAGATTAGAGCGCAAATTATTGATCCTGTTTTGCAAACTCCCTCTTTGAAGTCAATGGCTTGCAGGCAAGAACAATAATTTTGTGCTCTACTCTCATTTCTAATATTTAACTCAACTTCTGAACGTTCAAGTTCTTTGAAAAGCCTTTATAAAGTCAGATTAAAGGTTTCTACAGGTCATGTTTTAAGTAGATACCTCAGGATTTTTGGACACAGGGTAGATAAAATGCAGCGTAGGTGTTAATTCTGACATTACAAATCAAATTCTTCTAACTTGTATCCTGCCGATGTGAAACATTTCTTCGTTTACAAATTTTGCTAGAAAAAGTATAACAATTTTTCTCTGTGTTTGTATTTAAGCCTTAAAGTCTGAAAATTCTGTACCAAAATGGTATGTCTTATATATTACTGTTTTCAAAATTGATCTAGATAATCTTGAATTTTTGGTCTTTTTCAAATTAACTGACATGTTATTTTACAAGGGCAGTGTAATTTTCAAACCCTTTGGTATTTTATGAGTTGATTTTTGTTTAATAAATCTCAACAAATCTTAATGAATAAAAAAATTTTTTTTTGAAAGGCATTAATTACATCAATACATTGAACCTATTTTGAAGTAAAGGTAAAAAAAAGGTTGTCTTTAAAATCCAATACTTATCCTTATAATATGAAAACAGGATTATTTTATGAAAAATGTCTTTGTTAAATAGCTGTTAACATTTGACTAAAACTAAGTTCAGAATACAGGCATGTTTTTATTTCTAGGTTACAATTTTACATATTGCTTTTTCTGTAGGAGTGTGGGCTGCTCCGTGTTTGAAATGGCAACAAGGAAACCCCCATGGTAAGTTTCCTTTATTATGTAAAAATTGTCAGGTTGTTCAGTTTTTTTTAATTTTTTGTTTGTTTTAAAAATAAAAAAAACCTGGTTGAATAAACTTCATAAAAACTGTAAGTGAGTCTCGCTTTGGTGTTACTAAATAGGTATGAAAAGTAACTTTAAAAAAATTACATGTGCTTAAAAATTCTACATTGCATCTCATGGCATCTCATTTTGACATTTTTGTAACAAGTTTTGGAAAAAAATACACCGGGGCTAAAACTATCCCGCTGGTTTTACTAATTTAATTATTTTTTTTAGTTCTTTGGCAAATTTAACAGTTGTCTCCTGTTGGACTAGCTTTAGCTATTGTTTACTATGGGGTTTCAACTTTTATCTTTGGGGTTTCATGTGAATTTGTGCCATCTTTGTTCTCCACTTTGTTACACAAACTCAATTGCAACAAAAGAACCAAAGCCCTGAAATGGCTAGCCAAAACAGCAGAAAACAGTTCCCATCAGATTTGGAGCAGGAGAAATGAGCAGTTGTTTCATAAGGAGTAAAAATGCTCTAATCCCAGGGAGCTCAGTTGGCTGAAGTGACATAAGACCGGACTTGTAATCCGTACATCAAGGTTTGAATCCCGAAGCAGGAAGGAAAAAAAAGGTAGCAGGGAGGCATTGGGAGTCATGGCCCAGATGTGGCCCGGCCCCCTTAGAGTGTCAGAAGTTTAGGGCCAAAGCACTTGCTATGAGGGGGGTTTCCTCTCTCTGAAGACTTTCTGCTATCTAGCTCTCAATGAGTATCTTACTGCCACATGCAATAAAGCACTGTCTAAATAATGCAAGAGGTCTGTAGGAGGATTTTAAAACAGGCTACATTTGTCTCACAACATTGTATATCTTGATGTGAGTTCGAGGGAGGTATGATTTGGACATTGTAAAAAGTCGATAATTTAAACTATGAATTTTTTTAGCTTAAAATATTTTTTTTCCTCGGGACACCTGTTTCTCAAAACTAGGCTGTGTGACTTAAGATTCATTTGGATGGAATGTGGGAGAAATATACTTTTAGAGGATGTTTTCTTAAACTATTAAACTTTCTGATATTCAATTCACTCAGAATGGTTGCCAGACATTTTTGTCATTTACCCAGTGTGAGTGTGGATTTTCTGTTTTGTTTTTGACTATGTTACACTTCCATCTTTTTCCCTATGTCTTACTAATGTCAGGGCGGACATGAATCCTATGGCGGCCATCTTTGCTATCGGCTCTTCATCCAGACCAGTTCCATCACTAGATGAGAAATTCTCACCGGAGGCCAGGGACTTTGTCACACTGTGTCTGACAAGGTAAGATAGGGTAGCTGCTCTGATGATTTTAATAGGGAATGAGATTTCAATAAGAGTAGCGGGACTTTCCTGGTGTCTCTCCACTATCTTATGAATACAAATATTACAATCTTTTAAAATTTATGCGACAGATTTATTTTGAAGATAAACTTTATATTTAGCTCTATAGTTTTGAAGTTCTAGATGTCAAATCGTTTATAAAAGTAAGAAACAATCTAGGTCTAGATTACAATAACCACTATAGTATTTTGGGGTGTTGTCTTCTGAAAAAGGGACATTACTATTGTTTTACCTCTAATCTCATTCCCTATTTGTATTATTACCCTATGCGAGTGTTCATCTCGTTCATACATGTATCCTTCTATCGCTTTATCTTTCCATCCACCCATTATTCCACACATCTTTCCTTTTATCCGTTTGTGAATCATCCATCAATCCATCAATCTTTTTATATACCTATCCCATCTATGTATTTAGATGAAATAATGTTGTAATGAAGCTAATGTATACCAGGTGTCTCTATCTATCTACCTAAAAGTCCATCCTGTCTACGTCAAACTGTAAGTCTGCTATGTGCCTATCTATTTACTCCTGTGTATGGCTCTCTTTATCTCTCTAATCTTCTCTTTTTCATTGTTTCTTTTTTCTCCACCTTCAGTCTCTATAGTCTTTTTCTGAATAATCGTTATTTACTATTAAAAAGTTTTAATTGGATTATATAAATAATATACGGGTACCTGAGGCATCAGTCTAAACTACTGGCTTTGATGAAACAAACACTATTATCTCTCTTTCTTTTCAAAGAAACTACATCTAACCTGACCTGAATTGTAATTTTTTCTCTGTCCCATATCTACAGAGATCAGGAGAAGAGACCCAGCGCTGGTGAACTCCTTGATCACATCTTCCTGACTCGCAAATCTGCTCGGAAAAGGCAAACCTCTGAATAACCTGTGCAGGATTTTTAATTCAAACCATAAAACAAAACTAACTAAGAAGCTGTTCTTGGAAATGGGTTGGTGGTTTATCAAGACTGCCATTGCCACAGATTTTTCCCTCCATAGAAGAGGCAACCAGGTTAAATCAGCACATATCAGATTTTTTCATATAGAGATATTAGCATTTTCTAAAAATCTGGTTTATACCCTTTTAGTTTTATATGTTTGAAAAGCTATAAATCTTAAATCTAGCTTTTTCATGTGCTGATAAGTTGAAGGAAATGGCGATTATTCGTTATAATGATAGCAAAATTTTTGGTTAAAGGGCTCTAACTCCAAACTAATATCTGAGCTACTGGTGCCTGATTCAAATTGGTTATCTCACATTTGTATTAAATTTCACATTGTCTCCAAAAAACAGCCTGGCATATCAGCTTGCGCATAATTATGTTACACAACCCATTTACCCTCACATTCCAGTCTGAACACTACATATCTGGTTTTCTTTCCAACAGTGCCAGCAGTATATACATAACAAGCAGTTGAGGCAGCCACTGCGTAATCAAATGATTGAAAGATTTTAAAGGTATAAAAGTAGCAGTGGAGAGAACTTTAGTATGATTTGAACCTGGGATTTATAGCAGCATCAACACCCACCGCCGTGCCACTTAGGGAAACACAGTTTATACCATCACACCACTAGGCTCCTTAAAAAAAGACCGGCTCTGTGGCCTAGCGGTAAAGACACTTGCTCAGAGATCAGGAGGTACTGATTCGATCCACGGCCGAGTTAAACCAAGGACTTTAAGATTGGTATTAGTAGCTGATCTGCCTTGTGTCTGGCATTATGGGTTTAGTGCTAAGTTTGGTCGCCCGGTGTCAGGATAATGTGACTGGGTGTGGTGTATGCAGCGCTCCGTATATCACAGTGTGGCAACACGCTTTCAATTGTCCCAAGCGCCGTCTCTGATATAAACCTGTAGTTGAAAAGAGATGTTAAAATTCAAACAACCAACCAACCAACCTTAAGAAAAGGAGTTTCATGTCAAAAGTCCTTGTCTAATCATCTCTAAGCGACTGCCCTTATAGCGCTTTGCATTCCCTTTTTGGATTTGAATCTTCCTTTTCAAGTAAGCGAGTAGCATAGAGATGCTAAGCAAGGACCTTCGCCATGAAACTTCTTATTTAAGGAGCGTAGTGGTGACATGTTATAATTTATGTCTTTCTTAGTGGCAAGGCGATCGATGCTGATGCTACTATAAATCAAAGGTTCGAAGCATACTGAAGGTAGACATTTCGGGCATTAAAGCCTACATCTCTCTCCACAGCTAATTTCATACCTTTAAAATCTTTCACTCAGTATATATCATAGATGCCAAAATATTCAGTTTTTCAGGTTGGCATCAATTTATTGCTTATTGCACGCCGTACGTCTATGACTATGATATTCATTTTCTGTGAGATGCAATGCTAAGTTGACTTTCAGGGGTTTTTTTTTTCAAAAAACCATTCACTTTTGTCCCTTTATGCCTGGGAGAGAATGTAAATGAATAACATGAAAAGGTTTTCAAGCTGTGGAAAGAATGGAAAGAAAAAATGGAATAACATGGAATTATATTTTGCATAGGTGTAACTGCAAACATTTTTTTCAAATATTTTAATAGAGTGGAAGCATTATCCAACATTGCCATACTACCATCATGCTAACTAACTGGCATTGTCTTTCATTCTGTGTTGTTTGTAAAACTTTTTAAAGATTATCAATTTTGATACTTAAACAAGCTCAAGTTTAAAGCTTTGATAATGACTATACTCTCTCAATCAAGTAAAAAAAAGTTTTAACATTGCCACGTTTTGACTTACATAGTGGTTACTGCTGATTCTGCCGTCCAAGCAAGATTTTCCAACTTTGCCATTCCAATTTTGTATCATTGACACATTAATTATAAATTTATTAGGCCAACGATTTTTTTTGATATATTTCTACACTCTTTTTTTTTTCAATGACTCTGGATATTTTTTATGGATTCTTAAGTAAATTCCTGAGAAGGCACAATCATACCTTAAAAAATTCACAATTGTTTTATTTTGAAAGTGCCAAACCAAATCAAACAAACCTTATGTACTGCTTTTTTCCCGTCCAATATCAGTATTGTTTTTTTACATATTCAAACAATCCGTCCCTGCAAATAAGATTTTTTGAAAAGAATAAAAACGATAAATAGTCTAAAGCTACCAGTTTTGATGGATCTGTGATATGAAAGCAACTTGGCTCAAGTAATTGATATTCGAGTAAGCACTTATATTTTACTGCTTTTGAACATGTCTCATGATATAGCAATGAAGTCTTGCTCAACGAAAAGTAGAGTTAGATAAAGAGGTAAAAAAAATTATTTGATACTGAATTTGGTTTCAACATGCCCAAAATAACTGGCCTTTAATTTTTTTCATCTATATATATATTTCAACGATTTGACCTATTTAAAAGGCAGGTACCAGGCATTTTGTTTGTAAAATGTATTTGAACAAAGGTAAAACCTTAATTAACTATCTAAAGAACAAATTTTTGTTCAATATTATTTTTGTTGTTAATTTCACTGTTACATTTGTCCCATCCCAAAAATATTGTTTTTTTTCCTGTAATGATATTCTAGCCCCAAAAAATTTTGATGAAAGAAAAGTTACCCTCAAATAATTATGGACACAGTAATTGTTATATTCTTTTAACAGAATTCATCTGGTAGCTGTAGAATGTTCTCTCGCAAGTTTTTAAGGCTTCTGTTTTCTTTAAAGTTTTTGTCAAAAAAAAAATTGTGGTGATAGAATCTACAGAAGATAAAAGTGCTTTCAGGAAAACTGACAATATTGAACTCTTAGTTAATTATTATAAAGTAAAAAAAAAGGTATTTTATTATTATTTACAAAATTTTAATCTGAAATTTATGTAAAAATGTAGACCATTATTCTCACATTACATTTTGATGTTTTTAGACTATTTACCCAAACTGTTTATGATTCCTGTTGCATTTTGCAATATTGCTATCTATGCCAAAGTATGTTGTGATCTTTCCAAGAAATAAAAGCCAAATATATTATATTATTTTATCAAGTTTACCTGTCCCTGATGAAAGGGTGACCAAAACATTTGATTTGAGATATTTTTATACAAGAAAACACATTCAAGTGTATAACATTTCTTGCAAATCCAAGTCTTTTTTTTTAATGACTTTTGCTTTTCTTAGTCAACAATTTATATCTTTTGAGATTCCATCATACTTGCTATCCACTGCATTTTATTGTCAAGTTTTATTGGCTGCTGCAATTAATAACAGTATGCTCATCCAACTTCATGCCAGTATGAATGGAGTTTTTATAGTGCTCTGTGCTATCAATGTGCTGCTCTGTTTTTTATATCCATGCTAAGGCAGCCTGAATTTTTTTTTATGTAATGGAGAGAGAGAGAGAGAGAGATGTAGGTGTTTGATGCTAAATTATAAAGGCTACCTGGAAATAAAAAGAGGTCTCTTCTCTTAGGATTGGCTGGAAAAGATCTATTGTAGTTTTCATGGCATGCTCATTCATCTACAGCACAATGTAGTGGACAAAATGGCGCTCGGTGATTTTTCAACTCAGCCGTATCTTGTCCAATGGGGTTTTACATGTATACCCAAAGCGTTTCTATCAATGCTAAAAATGCTTAAGTTCTCTTAGTGCTCTACTTTAGCACTTTGGAACATTTGTTTTATTTTTTTTTCACGGAGCGGTTCTTGTTATAAACACCTCACAACTTCAGCTAATCTGCCTGGGACTAACAAAAAGCAGTATTAGCCGTGTAAACCATATGAAAGATACTGCATCTTGTTTGTCAACGGCAGAAATGTAGTAGGTTATTTATTTTACACTTTTTTGGAGATGAGAAACGCTGTCTTGACTTGCCCCACCCATCTTGTGCAGACTCATGCCACTAACTGTTTTAAGAAGAATAAAATTGCTAATCTAACTTCTGTTCAAATTAAATATTTGAATTTTCCAAATTCAGGTTATCAGGTGTCACTAGTATAAAGTTATCACTTTATAATGAGCAACCTGAAAGATGCAATCATAATTTTTACTCTTGAAATTGTTGGATAATGCCAAAAAGAATTATTTGGCGCATTCAATTATTTTCATAATACAACAACACTGTTTTTATAAACTTTTAGTTTATGATCACAAAATTCGGATCCTTTGCCATATCTCCTCATTTTCAAACTGTTGTACCGTTTATCTGTTTTCTTGATTTACTTATAGTTAAATTTTAGTTTGCTCTAAAGCTTTGATGGGTTGACTGGCTGCATGCAAGCTGTAGTGTAAAAAGCCAGATGTAGTGTTTGTACATGCAGTATTGATTAGAACTAGGAGTGGTGAAAAATGTGTAGTGCTGTTTCTTTCTTATTTTGCCTAATATTTTTGAATATGTCCATTGCCTGCAACAACATTCACATCATCATCATCATCATCATCATCATCATCATCATCATCATCATTATCACCATCATCATCATCTTCATCATCATCATCCTCATTGTATTACCATCATCATGATTATTATTGGTGTATGATACAGGTAACTATGCACATACTTTTAACGTTGATGCACATAAGAGGGGCATTCAGCCCTAGATTTTTTTTTTTAATTATGCATTGGTAATAAAAAACCGTGGTCAGAAAAGTATTTTTAATAGGTAGGCTCAGGGATGGAGGTAGGGGATCTTGTTTTGGTCTGATTGTGTACATGTATGTCAGTTGCTAATTTTCACTGCATCGTAAATCTAACTGCGGCATACATGTATTTCTTTTTCAGACACCATATAGAAACTGATAAAACTTATGTTTTATTCATCCAATGAGCACAATAAATTGATGCCGACATTTGTCTGTCTTAACTTCTGCTAGGCTGTCTAGATGTCCCCAACATTTACAAGCTGTAAGTTCATAGAACTACTACTACTACTGCTACTATTACTACCACTACTACTACTACTACTACTACTACTACTACTACTACTACTACGCCTGCTACTGCTACTACTACCACTACTACTACTGCTACTACTACTACTACTACTACTACTACTGCTGCTGCTGCTGCTCCTCCTCCTCCCCCTACTACTACAACCACTACTACTACTACCACTACTACTACTACCACTACTACTACTCCTACTACCATTACCGAAACTACTACTACTACTTCTGCTGCTGCTGCTGCTACTACTACTAC
>BMAT01007689.1:101879-117093 GCA_019649035.1 Elysia marginata | reverse complement strand
ATACATTGTATTATGCTTTTAAAGTTTAGAAGTTGGTCAGAAGTTGAATTTTTTTTTTTAGATATTGATACTAAAGCAATTTCTTAACGGTTTCCAAAACTTAATCATGTTGAAATTCCATATTTTATGTGTTTGATTTTTATTGGTATGTTTGCTCAGGCTTCTAAACCTTTATAGTCGTCTAAAATTGGATTTTTTTTCCTTTTCTGAAATTTCTAATGTCCTAACTCTGCCAATTTCGAACGGCTATAACTTCATACAGAAACATGATAGAGCCTTTCTGTTTTTTGTATTATAAAGTAGAGAAAATAAACTTATCTGTAGTACCAATATCTTCCAGCTTCGCGACTCATTTTGACTGGTTGCCAGACCGACATTTATGGTCGAGGCTTAGACAAGGTTTAAAGAAGGGGATACGACTCTAAATTACACTGCAACAATAATCCAATAGAAGTTGAATACCCTTTAATAATATTTAAACAAAACAAAAAAAGCCTGTTTGTTACTAAATTTGAGAAGTATGGGAGTAGGCCTAATTATTAAAAAATCAAGTTAGCAAACACTAGCATGAATATGTAATTACATTTACCTATGCAGGATTATGTTTTCTCCATTCTTTGAAATGCTCATAAAAGCAAACGCAAAAGGTTAACTTCTGATGTGCAACTAAGGTGTACACAAAGTTTGCCAACAACAATTAAATTCGGACTTATTTAGAATGGTAATAGTATGAGTGGAACTTCTAAAAACTACACAGAGTTTTGGATTGGTATTGAGCTATTGGTTCAGATGTGATAACAAAGAATCAACAACAGCTTTAAAGCACAAAACAGTAACGTATAATATTATATATCTATTCCATCATAATGATTATGTGGATGTTGTTGATACTTAGGCCTACAAGTTTCTCGGCATTCACGTAGACTCAAAACTAGATTCGCCAAGACATACTTAAAACACCAAAATTGACAAGAACATATTTTTCGTTTGACAATATGTGATCAAACATTTAGGATTAACAGGCCTGCATGTGGTAATAGGCCTTTAGCTGAGGCGGCCACTGTTCAATAAGAATAAGTAAATTATTGATACTAGGTTAAAATCATGGAATGAGCACTGGATTTTGATAGGCTTTTTAGATGAAAACAGTGGAAAATGCCTGCCTTTCTTTCTTCCTCCCTCTCTCTTTCTTTCTATCTCTAAATATTATCTTCTCTAAAAACACAGAAACGGGTTTTTATCTTTATTTAATTTATACATTGTATTGTGTGTTTTAACTGAAAAAGGCAGTATAATTGAAGCCGATGTGTTTTATGTTAATATTTAAATTGTATTGTTTTTACTGTCAATGTAAGTCTGCTTTTTTATATTATCTACTCTCAATCTCTTTCTTTTTTTCTCTCTATGTGTTTTGTCTGCTTTTCTTTCTCTCTCTCTCTCTCTCTCTCTCTCTCTCTCTCTCTCTCTCTGTCTGTCTCTCTCCGTATCTGTATTTCTTTTTCTCTTTCTTCCAACATAGCCATTTTTTCTTTATGTCTGTTTTCTTTAATAATCATTTCCTTTGTTTATTTGCATACTCTTTATTTCTCCACTCTTTTTCCACTCTCTCTTGTCTTTCTCCATCCCTCTTCCTCTTCCACTTTTTCTGTTCCTATCTTCTTGTCTCTCTTTTAACTTTCATACACACACACGCTCTCTCTTTTTTTTGTCAAGTCTTTCGCCCCCCTCTCTATCTGTCTGTATCTCTCGCCGTCTCTCTGTCTCTCTCTGTCTCTCTCTCTCTGTGTCTGTCTCGCTGTCTGTCATGGTGTCTGTATGCATGAATGTCTTTTTGTCTCTCTCTGTCTATGTCTGTCTGTCTGTCTCTCTGTCTGCTATGTCTGTCTGTTTGTCTTTCTCTCCCTCCCCCCTCTCTCTCTCTCTTTCTCTCTCTCCGCTCTCTCTCTCTCTTCTCTCTCCCTCTCTCTCATTCTCTGTGCAAAAATATCTTGTAGGCACATTGTAAAAATTCTTCCAAAACAAAAAATATCGTGTTTATGAAGTAACAAAATTCTTATAAAAAGTCAACATTCAACCCAAACTCAAAAACGACTTTAGCCTTATGTGATAATTAGAACTACTTAATAATAGTTAATACAACAAAACCCATCAGATCTTTGGGTTTATCAGCAATAAATTGGCAGTAACTGCTGCAAAGAAACATTCATCTTGATGCTTAATTAATAATATTAGGCCTATATCTTGCGATCGGTTATAGCTTATATTTATAGTTTTAGTTGCAGAGATTCCCCGTCAAAGCTATTTTGGTATAAATTGACTGGACTATAACACATGTACAGAACATTGAGGTTTTCTCCAGCCAATCAGCCACAGGCTTTCAGCTAGCTTTCGACTCTTGCTATGGGACTGTTCCATGAGTTTTTTAAAAATTCGTTTAGAGTAGTTCTTCTTGTACAATGGTGGGTTTTTAGGCTTAGATTTAGCACTGGTCTTATTTTAATAAACTACCTCGCCAACAGAAGAATTCGCTGGTGAGCCCACCTTCTGAATGTTGCACTCAAAAAAGGTTAGTCTTGAAACAGTCCCATTGCGGATAACGATTTTGCCGTAATAACGTTATTCGTAATAGTATTGCGGCTAATCACTTCGTTGAAAAAAATGTTCACCGATAAGAGCGTCGCTTTGGAACAAGCACTTTTGCGGCAAACGGTTTGCCTGTTCGTGGCAAGCACTCACGCTATGCAACGAGCCTTTAGATTTAGATGTAGATATATATTATCAAGATTAACCATGCAGTAGAACTCATGGTTTATGGCCTAAAGAGAAGGCGGGAGAGAAAGAGACAGACAAACATGTAGCATACAGGTAGCCTACAAACAGATGCAAAGACAGTGGTAGAGAGGGATAGGGAGAGATACACAAACAGACAGAGACAGAGAGAGAAACAGACAGACAGAGGGTGAAAGAGAGGGAGGAGATGTGAACTATGATAAAGAACATGGTAAAAAATATATAGGGAAAAAAAATTAAGTGAAGGCGTTGACAGAAAACTGAAAGACAGAATATTAGACGCTTAGAAGGTAAGCCTGCGGAAAGAAGACGATAGACTCGATGTACTACCACAGTGTGGGAATAAAAAAAAAGGCCGGAATTTTTAAATTAGAGGTTAACCCATTCTTAGATTCATTACTTAACCAGTTCCATTGTCTTTGCTGAAGTGCGCGAAATCGCGGGCAATTTGTTAGGTTTTTTTTCTAAAATCATAGGCGTCCTGACTTCATGTATGACTATGAGCCCCTTAGCAAAATTAGGATCACTGATGACTTTGTTTGCTACACAGAATTAAAATTTATCTTGTTTATCGTATTAATATAACTTTAAAATGATTACTATTAAAACTTCTCTTTTCTGGATCAGGTAGTCATTACTCTCAAAAACATATTCTAAAATTTTAAATTGTACGAGCTAGTGAAACAAGTTTTTGTGACGCAAAATTTTTGATTATTTTTTCTGATTAAGCTTGTAATCTCCGTGCTGCCGGTGTACAAATTTTACTCCTCATGTTATATTATATTATAAAAACCAAGTCTATCAATGGTTTGATAATTTACAAGGACATAATGGTATGGCAAATATGATCACATTCTTATCGAATTTAGTAGAACTCGACTACGCTAGCAAAACGGCATGTCTCCAAAATAATTTTCAATACGACATGCGTACAGAATATTGAGGTTTGCTCCAGCCAATCAGCGACATGCTTTCAGCTGGCTTTCGACTCTTGCTATGGGACTCTTCCATGGATTTTAAAAATTCGTTTAGAGTAGTTCCCCTTGTACACTGGTGAGTTTTTAGGCTTAGATTTAGCACAAAAGTTATTTTAATAATTTACCTCGCCAACAGAAGATGTCTCTGGTGAGCTGGCATCCCAAGCCTGTTTGCATTTCTCAGTTGAAAACATCTTAAGTGACTAGGCCACGTACGGGGCATGAGCGATGGGCGTATCTCAAAGGACATGCTGTATGCATATGGGAAGGTGTCAGGGGGTTTCCTTCCCAGACTAATTCAAGGATGTCTGAATGGGGGACATGAAGGCAGCCGGCATTGACACCAATACCTGGGAATGCTGTGTCAATAACTATAGAGAGTCACTGTCAGCGATGGAATGAGTAAGACAGAGCTGCCAGAAATGCCCAGATTGCTGACAAAAGAGAACAGAGAAAAGGTAAAGCAAGGACAGTCCTCGTGCAGTATCAACCTTCCTTTGTTTGTAACAGCTGTTTGTGTGCCTGACTGCCACTCTAGTCTCAGATGGGGCTCCTCAGCCACTCCAGAAAATGCCACTCCTAAACACTGGCGCTGTGACAACATCTTTCGAGATAGGTGGACGCTGTACTTTGGAATTTCAATTATGATGCCTCCATGTAATGCACATTGAGCATCTTCTAAAGATATTGGCATTCTATTCTATTTGCAGGGATTAAACTTTTTGACAAGGAAATGTGATTTTGATGGTAATCAAGCCTGAAAGGTCAAAAGCGTTTGGAAAAACTCCCTATAAAAACTCCTTATAACTCCTTATATTTGATTATAATTAATTACATCAGTGCGGCAACCAAGACAAGTCGTTGATGATAGATTGAGCGGTAGGCGTAGCCTTTGAAAAACAAAAATGCTCTACATGTATGTCAAACCTATTTATAAATATAATATAACAATAAGCTTTGAAAATTAACTGAAATATTTCGAGTGTAGAAATTCGATAGTCTCAAATTAAGACCTTACCCACTTCAAAACTCAACAACCCCACTTGGGCCTGATTTACCACAATGGCCGAAAATCTTGAATTTACTCTATTATAACTAAGTTTTTTCTTCTTAACAATAGAAGGGGAAATAATGCTTCTATATTATTTCAACAATATTGTATCAAGATATATACTTCATTGTCTCTCTTACAAGTCTACGAAAAAAGTAGTTAATTTTTTACACGTTCTGACGAAATCAAACTGAAAACATGCGCCCGGTGCTACAAAGCTTTCATTGATCATACTTCATGAATTTTTGACGAGGGGTTAGGTCTGTTTATAGTAATTTTAGCGTAACCCCAAAAACCCTTTTATTATTATTTTTTTTCAATTTACTATACTCACCGCATGGGTTAACACGTTTCTTCCTTTTGATGATGAACATTGTTTAAGCGTTTTAACACTTCTAAAGATTTGTCTCGCGACCGTTCAATATAAAAAAAGATCGGATGTCGGAATTTTTTGGAAAGTAGAAACAATCCTCTTTTACCTAGTTTAATCCGAATGAGCTTCTTAATCTTATTACTTTGAAAATTTCATACATGTTTCAACGTTTTAAAATTTATAAGAATAAATCGTTGAAATATTCAACGCTTTATAAAGTGAAAATTGCAACATGCGACTGTTTTGAAAAAGTTGCGAGACATTATGATTAATGTAAAACGTACACAAATGACACAGAAAAAGTGTACCGTAACCAATCAAATGTTTATGCGTTGAAACTTTTAAGTTGTATTTGTAAGCTTGTATACAATTACAAGAAAATATATTGTCTCTACTTACTTCTCTACGTTTTCCTAGGTTTTCTCGAATGGCTTTCTTTGATTATCACTCGTCATTGATTTAAAGCGTGACAACATCTCGCCCCACTGATATTTTAAAAGAAAAAGTTCCGTTGAAGCAAGTAGTTAACAATTATAGAGACATGTTATCGTGTTTTATCCTATTTAAAACCAAAGTAAGTGTGTTTAGGTACCAGTCAAAAAGTTAAAAATATAAATAATACACCTTTTTATAATACTACAAAACACTCTAGGTATGAATGGAGATTCCCTGTGCTGTGTCAAAATAATATTCATTCAACATCAATGCAGTCTGGAGATGCCGGACATTTAATTGACAATAGGAATAAAAACCTTTCATTCAAGGTTGTTTCCTTATATACAACATTGTTTACGAAGTAAAGGCTAAAATAATAATATATATGTCATTACAAGACACGAGTTTTTCATATTATGGACAACACTTTGTTGCCGTGCTTAGCATTCTGTTTGGAAGGACATGTTTTTCATATAACCAAGTCTTTTTCTACAAAAATTTCATTATGCTTTTTAGAAAAGAAAAATTAGGAAGGACGTTATAACGGGCAACATTGAAATTTAAATGATAATATTCGCCAGCTTATTGGCTGTAAAGAGCGTTATTCTAATAAGTTTTATGTCAGCAGCCGAGAATAGTGTAGATCGTGTAAAAACAAAAATGATAAATGCAGTAGCAGCAAAAGGACAAGCTAAGCAGATACAGCAAAGTGTTGTCGAAAATCTGGGGAAAAAAACAAAGAATTTCCGCAGAGGATCTAACGAAAACAGAAACATACGCATCTGCTTTCTCTAATCCACGCCAGGGCCGACTTGCCTGGCTTTATTTCTAGGGTAATTTCAATTTCGGCATGAATATTATCCTTAAGTCGTACAGGGGTAAAGTTTCATTCGCTTCTGTCCATTCAAATGCTGACAGTGTGTGGCTGCAAAAAGCAATTTTCCAGTACGCCCAACTGTCAAAAACCACCTTTGAAACATCTCTTTACTATCCTGATTTCGGTTGCTTTGTCACGAACTTTTACAGATGACCTTCTCGCTGTGGCTTACAAATACATAGACCCATACGTAGACAAAACTGACATCGTAGGTCACGGCCAAATCAACTAAAACTAAAAGCACTCGATAAGTCGATATCAGCACCATAGTTGGCACTGTTGAAGCTACAATACTATTATCTACACCTCGTCTCAGATGAAAATAAATAAAAAATAACTTTTGACCTAGACTCTAGGCCAGGACGTTATCAGTCTGCTCCACTAAGTCAATGACATTGTAAAGCAGGTCTGCTCTATACTACCTGCTATTCAGGCTGCCCCGCACCAGTAGCTGTTCATTTGCAACAAATGCAAGATTCAACTCACTCTGCCCCCACTGAAGTGTTAAAAATTTGAAGGGCAAAGGTTATTTTCTCTAACTAAGAATAGATTTTCAAGCCAGGCATAGACCTGCCTGTACTCTCTTCTCTGTGTTTAGTTTTGCGAGCAGACAGGGATCAGCAGTGCCAAACTGACATGGATGTAATTCTTAAATCTTCCCTGGTTCAACAGTCTCTTGAACTGTTCAAGTTGGGGTAAGTCGCTGGGCCTAACTAGCTCAATCACACTCATTTCAGTTGATTTATTCCTCAAATCATATCACAATGCTTTTCTCTTGGATTGATTGTTAGGGATCGTTAAAGATTTTTTGAAGAAGTCAAAGCTCTTTGTATAATTCGTAGTCCCAAAATTTTTAGAGACATCTTTTTGTCGCGCTTTGCTCTAAGTCTGATAGTAGGGCACTTGCCTTTTGGACCAGGGTTTCGAGTCCTGCTTTGGCAGATCAATGTATAGTACTTTTAAAGGCTCTTTACATTTTAAATTAAATTTTTGGCTACAGAGCACTGAGCAGAGGAAGATATTGTCAGAATGTTTTGTAAGAGGAAGCGTAACACGACTAACGCATGCCAGCAAACGCATCTACAAAGATTTTGATAGCGCTCTTATAATTATGCCTACGACTATTTTTATTAACATTTTGGTTAAAGCGGGTAATTTCAAAACACGTTTTAAAGAGACAAAAAAAGTAGGGAAACAAGCTTTAAGTTAACCAAGAAGCCCGGCAGCAACATAGAACTGTAGAAGTGTATAAATTTATAACCAACTCTAAACCTGCCGCCCACCTTCTTAGTTAATCTTATATTTTGTTCCCAGTCTCAGAAACCACAAGTGTATCATCTGCATAAACGGAAAAACTGTATTAAGACATTTAGGCTCCTCTAACTTGACTAAGTGTCAATATGGTGTTTCTTTTTGTAATTTGCTTAGGCACTGGAGAAAGGGTAAGCTATTTAACCTCCAAGTACATAGACCTTGCTTATCACGCGCATGTGTTTATCAGTGCCACAGAAACACATGACAATCAATGCAATTCAGCGGGTAATCATCCCTCAGTTTCCATCAAAAGATCTTATCTAGATCGGCTGAAACAGTGAAAGAGACATGATGCTGATAAATCTCAAGCGTCTGCATGGATAATGTGTTAAGTACAAAGTTTAATTTAGGGCCCGCTAGTGCGAGGTCAAACCCGATTCACAAACAAGTTCTGTTTTATTGCTTGGTAAAGAGTGATGCAAACATGAGGTTAAAATTTAGGTTAACTTCAATTTTTTTTTCGGCAGAACAAAATTAATCAATTTAGAATCTAAAAGGTGATTTGGAGGCGTTTGGGAATTATGGCCGATATTGGCCCGACTCAGTTAAAGAGCAACGTTAAAGGGCCGAAGCACTTTCCATAAAGGGGTTTCTTGTCTGAAGACTTCTTGTTATCTATGTTCCGATGAGTATCTTACTGCCCGGACTTGGATTGCAGTGTACATTGATTTCCGGCAACAGGTGGGAGTACGTTCGGGAAAGACCGAAGGACTCCTGGAGAGACAGGTGTCATTGAAGAAGACAAGATACGAAGCCCAGCGAGAAATCGGAGAACCCTTTAGCTTCTCTTTCATTGCTACGAAACCTGCGCAAGAGTTATACTCTCAAGATCTGCCGAAAAGGGGGAGAGAATAGTGGACCAATCGGCGATAACTCAATTTCTTCCGGACCCACCCAAAGGACTATGAGGTTAAGGAAACGGAATGCTGGTTTAGAATTGGACTGTTCATGTATATGCGGAAAAAGATGCATCTGAAAAATAAATAAAAATTCACAAGACTAAAACAAGACGTCTAAATACATTTTTTTCATCAACTGCGCTCACTTCTATCAGATAATATGTCAAAAAAACAAAGCCAGGTTGAAAACCACAGTGCTGAGAAAACCTAAGCTGAGGACCAAGGCGAAGAACTCCGACAGCTCATCCAAGCTGAGTATGAAAGGATCGATTTCCCAGCAACAACTGCAGAGAAGCAGTGGCAAGATCTAGATGCACAGTAGCGGTAGTCCTGGAGCTGAACTCGTTGATCGCGAACACGACACTGAATATAAACTTGCTGTCACAAATACTAGAAATAATAAGTTAAAAGTGAGTAAACGAAAAAAATTCCTGATACGAGACCCGTGAGTTCTTTTAAAATCTTGAAAACGTGAAAAGTCGTGTGAAGAACGTAGAAAATAAGTTTATTCAACTCAAAACGAAGAAATCAACACGAAACAGCATTTACATCTGACAGCTGCAGTCGGAAATAATAACAGTGGAATTGCCAATGTCCAGCATAAACCAATCGTAGATTTTGCACAAAACTACTTACTCTCTCTTCATCCAGTATTCTATCCTCCTTTTATTTAATCAACCACGCGAGCTCTATTTATAGGCCAAACAGACTTCTAAAACACATAGTCTGGCTTTCAGTTTCACTCGAACTTTCTACCCAATACAAGAAAGGAGGGAAAGGTGTGGCCCTAATACGGCAGCGACAGCCAATCACAAGCCAAGTTGAAATAAGTCACCCGAAACCCCTCCTACGTCATCAAACATAGCGGGAATGTCCAGAAGAATCTAGAAGCCTAGACCTACACAATTAACAATAGGCGATCAATCTAGATTTTAATGAGTTAGCTAATGTGAAAACCATAAGTTTTATCTACGATTTATCACATTGCACTCAGAAAGCATTTATCTAGGCCTACACTGTACATAGTATGACTTAGGAACAAGACTAAAAGTAAAACAATCTCTAACTTCGATACACTTGCCATGTCTGAAGACTTACTGCAACTAGCCATTAACATGTAAGGACTTCAGTTAAAATTCAAGCTGTTTTGCTTCCAGTTCATGCTCACACCTAAACTTCTGTCTATGACATCTGCTGTTTTACAGTAGGATAAATGGAAGCTTAAATCAACAAATTCACAATGAAAATGATTGGGGGTTCCACCAGGTCTTTCAAATGTTGCATTGTACAATCGCAGCGTAAAGTTAAATCTCGCAATGAAATCTACTCTTAAGGAGCATAAGTGCCCTTAAGCCATATTGGTCACTATGTTTGATAACTCTAATGGCACAGTGGTGAAAACTTTCCAGTCATCCACCAAGACCGGTAGAAACAGCGGAAGCCTCAGAAGAAGCAAAAGAATGCCCTAAGATGAAAGAGGTAATTGACCAAATTCACACTGACCTCAAATAGCTGGGGTCATCCACAACCAAATGGCGATCAAAGACAGAGGACAAAAAGAAAAAAGACTTTATCATAGGTTGGCTTAGACAAAAGAAGAATTTCAAAAGAGTCCAAAATATAGTTAAGGAACCTCAGCAAGAACAATAAACCAACTGGGATTCTGAAAGCCACACATCCCTAACTTTAGAAGGATTCGAGTAAATGGCGCTTTAATTATAAAACTTCCTCATCAGTAAAATGTAAGGATTTTTGCCGTCAAATGCAAATCTGGTACGCTGAGGCAAGATGGATGATACTACATGCTTACAGTTACAATATCATTGTAGACCAACTACAAAACATGTTGTGAGCTTTTGCAAAGTAGCGCTCTCATAAAGGCCATATACCTGGAGAGCTTCATATCTCGTTCCTGTCATAAGCACAGCTAAAGAGCACATCAAGCCTTCTTCGACAAGCTTTACAATATCTACAAGAGATGGCGACGCCTAGAAATGTAATGGGACGTCGACCACAACTAGTACCCAAAGTAAAGTTCTGCTGGATGGATGCGAAGAATGTGTAGTAGCAGCAGATCTCACAAAACGGGATAAACAACCCGATGCCACCAGAAGAACCGCACTATAGCCAGACAATATGATCCATTAACCTTCAAGTTTTCAACACAACAGTTCATCATGTTGGCACTAACGGTTTTATATGAAAGAAAAATGGAACAGAACCAAATCTAGATATATATATATATATATATATATATATATATATAAGAAAAAATACTTAGATTTGGCCGATGAGTTAGAAAAAGGTTGCTACAAGGCTACAATAATGCCTATAGAGATCGGCGCTAGAGAAATTGTGGGTCTTCAGCCTATGCTGCCCGGGACCAACCTAAAACAGTATCTGCACTGAAAACCATATGACAGATACAGCGTTTCGTTTGTTA
Organism: Elysia marginata; assembly: GCA_019649035.1. Lineage (NCBI taxonomy): Eukaryota > Metazoa > Mollusca > Gastropoda > Plakobranchidae > Elysia > Elysia marginata. The sequence continues at coordinate 105,934 of BMAT01007689.1, read as the reverse complement.
CGGCAGTGCGATCTTCTGGGTAAACTCTCAATCAGCGGCAGCAAGCGAACCAATTAAGTTCCGTTTAATCATAACTTTTTAGTTTTTCACAGAATATACAAAAACAATACGTCAAACGAAAGCTCAATATCTCAGCTACATACTTAGCACTCTATTTTTAAACGTTTTACTAGTTGGCGCACGCCGTCAGCGAGGAATTCAAACGACTGTCCACGACACCATCTGCAAACATCTGCGATAACTTCCTCATCATTGTCATAATGATGGTCCTTCAGGTACTTCTTCAGTTGGGGAAACAAATAATAGTCAGAGGGGAGAGGATAGGGTCTGTATGCAGGGTGGGTTAGGGTCATAAGTTCCGGCTGCATCAAGGCGTCCTGAGTTTGGCGACTGGTGTGCGGGCGCGTATAGTCGTGTTTCAGGACTGCGTCCTTATCACGTCGAACATGTCTGAGTCCAGTAAAAGTTCGTAGTGTTGAAATATATCGCTTGGAGTTCACAGTTTGACATTGCTCTAGAAATCCCATGTGGACCACTCGCTCCATGTCTCAGTAAACGGTGAACAAGACCAATCTTGATCTTCCTTGAACTTGGAGAAGTTTTGTGCCTATACTCCATCAATTGGGCTTTACATTCTGGATCTTAGTGGTGGACCCAGGACTCGTCTCCAGTCAGAATGCGTTGCAGAAATGCTTCTCCATCTACATTGTAACGCTCTAGGAGTTGAGCACACATGTCCTTTCTCTGCGATTTCATCTCTACAGTGGGACTCAACAGGCAGAGACTTTTTGGTAACCTAGTACAGTTGTGACGATATGGTGCACTCGCTCTTTCGAAATGCCTGCAATTTCCGATTTGCTCTAATCATGCAGTCAACTTTCTCTCGATGAGCCGTGTGCGGAGCGTAAAGGGGACTACTCGAAGTCGAAAGCTTTCGATCGCGCAGAATAGTCTCTCTGGGGTCTTCCCTTTAAAAATTCTCACCCATTTGCTACCTCCACACTCTGAAATGCATATTTCATCATAAACTGTCTTCATTCTTGCATGAATGTTTGCAGCAGAATATCCCTCATCCATTGTGCCGGCCAGCGAAACAAAAGGAGAGTTTCACTTTCAGTGTGTATGGTAAGTTACAAAGGAAAAATAAATAAGTAAAGGTTACCTGACTGTTTCAGGCATCATGACTCAAAATGAAATCACGTGCCCTACGAGTAGGAGCGAATTTGATCAGCCAACATGCCTTGCATTCAAAGCTTACGTTAATCAAAAGGCATGCCTTGTATAATGTATTTAATCACTTCGTTGTCTAATCCTCACAGGTCCGATTCCCTCACTGACGTGAGCCCCACGACCTCCGTGCTGAGTACACTGGCCTGTGGTTTACTGACGCTGTTTCTCAGCACTGTGCTCTGGAGACGCTACTATGAGAGCTGTAGGGACTCGTCTTCAAACCTTCCTCTACCCCGTGGTTCTTTCGGGTATCCATTGGTTGGAGAGACGATCCACTTTATTGTAGAGGTAAAGCAATCTGGTTATCTTGGTGAAAGAAACTTTTCTTGGTTGAAAAGTTTATCTCTTATACTGCACATGTAAAGCAAATCAAACGAGCGAAGAGAAGCTTAGTTTATTTCATACCAGAGGTTAGCAGCAGAGATGTTTCATTTAGTTAGAGAAATGCTTGCTTTGTGGCATAGGTAGAGTGTTTCGACTGCCCTATGGTTGAAATAATAGCCCGCTTTTTTCAGAGTTAAAGCAGGTCAGTCATTCCTTGTATGAACAGTAGCTTTAACGGCAGGTTGTACAGAAATACCCGTACGTTGGACAGATATAATGCTCTCTTTGCTGTAGAGGCAGAGAAGCAGTTAGGTTACTCCTTAGCTGGAGATACATAATCACTACACACTCTTACGTTGCAAAATTAAAGCATGTTTTATTGTTTATGTAGAAGGAACGGTTTATCTCAGGAAGGCGGAGGAAATTTACCCTTGTTTTTACAGAGATGATCTTCTGTAGAGCTGTTTAGGGTTAGGTTAGATCTACTCGTAGCTTTATTACAGGGGGCCAACCATTTACGCCATGTCACATTTGAGAAGGCAGTTCATTCTATTCTAGAACAAGGCAGCATAAGCTATACTTTACTTAGAGAGGCGCTCTATTTGTCACTTGAGGCAAAGCATTTCAGCTATCCCATATTTGAGGAGACGTTAAATATATTCCATTTCCGAATAAAGAAATACAATTATACTTTCAAGAGAGGATTTATTGGTCACGGCAGAGGAAAAACGTTTCGACCATCTCTTGACAGGAGAGACTACTCTTTAATCAAGCAGGCAAATCAGTTTCTTAAACACTTTTGTTTGTAAGACGTTTCATTTTGTTGTGAAATTTGTCTAACAGATTCTGACATTCTGAGAAAAAAGCATCTTATTCACTGCCTCATCTTATGGTACCAAATGAAAATATTGCTATGAAACTTTCTGACTCTAAAAATTTCATAGAAATTCAGTCTCGCATATTTAGAATCTGTTATCGTTTTTTAACTGCTGATGGTATTGCTAATATCTTTAAAGTGTTTGCTTTGAATTTTAAGATTGCTTACATTGCTTAAAATGGATATAAATTATCCATTTAAGAAACCAAAGAACTTGTTATAAAGTAGAACTCATCCGTTACTATCATCATTATCGATTACTCGATATTGGTAGGGCATGACGCAGTTTGTGAAGAACCGTCGCCGGAAGGAAGGCATCAACAAAACCCATCTGTTGGGCAGTCCCATGGTTACCGTTGACTCTGACCAGAGGATCCAACAACTGGTCAGTAAAGAGCCGCACGCCCTCGTCTCCTCTCTGCCCACCAGCACGCGGGTCATCTTCGGGGAGAACGGCATTAGCGTGGTCACAGGGAAGGAACACGCTTCCATGAAGAAGAGCATGAAGCAAGCCTTTACCCCTGTCAGGTTTGGGAATTTCCGCATCTATTTTCTAACTTTTCACACAAAGAGTTGTTTCTGCTGGTATTCAGGTGGACATTTTGCACCCCAGCCCCCCTCCCCCCCGATAAAAACTTTACACTCTTTTACCGTTTGAATTTGATAATAACAATAACGAAAATGATTTTGATAACGAGGTAAGGAGGGAAAACGATGCGAATCAGTGTTGTCTGCTCAAAATGACGATGAAGGAGAAGGTTTTGTTAGCTAACAAAACATCAGGAGTCTCTACATACTAAGTTTATAAACTTTACAGGGGTATCTACATAAATTATCAGAATTACCCAAAGTGTGTGGAGTATCTACATAATAAGTTAGTAAACTTCACGTTTTATCTACAGTAGTTATTAGAGTTACAGGGTGGTGTTGGAAAAATTCACAAATTTTACGGAGTCTCTACATGAGTTATTAAACTGTACGATTTTTTTAAAGAAGTTATGAAAATTACATGAGAATTTAACTAATTTACGGAGTTTCTATACACCTTATCAAAGTCACAGTATGGTTTAAAGAATTTATCAAAATGTACGGAGTCTCTTCATAAGTAAGGATACTATACGGGGAATGTAAAATGTTATTACATTTACAGGAAACGTAAGGCGAGTGTACCGAGACCCTACATAAAATAATAAACTATATGGAGTTTCTAAAGAAGTTAACAAGTTTTTAAGAAAGCATACAAACTCTACACAGGGATTAGTTTCTATTGAAATTAGCAAAATTTGAGGATGCTCCGGGAGACAGAGCGCGAGTAAGCACCAAAAAACAAGCAAACAAACAAGCAAACAACGCTTTCTCCTGCAAAACAGACTTACCTTTCTATATAGTCACAATTATAAACCTAGTGTGCATTGTTTTAAATGAAACGATTAGCACTTTCCTATGTTAAAATGCAATATTAGAATTTTAATCAAATAAGTCTATGACGTCAGATTCAAGGACGTTATACTGACTTTTTACATAGACAAGGTTAATTAGTTGCATCTGAATTGTCAGTTAGCAAACAAGAAGAAAGTCAACCATCTGAATGTACAATTACTTGTCAAAACAAAGACAAACATTA
>BMAT01007689.1:82661-101589 GCA_019649035.1 Elysia marginata | reverse complement strand
TCCAAGATTAGAATTTTCAATCAAATAAGTTTATGACGTCATGGTCAATGACGTTATCTAACGTTTTATATAGACAATGTCAACATATTTCTGTCTATCTGGATGGTTGAGAAGAATGAGACTCCTAAGTCGTTTTGTCCAGGGGCTGGGATGATTTGAGCCGTTTTCGCTGAATCATCGATTCCTCGAGAATAAAATACAAAGAACAAATAGCACCTGGAGAAATTACACGTTGTATAGGATAAATAGCACCTGGAGGCGAAATTGATCCACCCTTATACTACTGGCTTGCGTATGTTAAATATTTCACTCATTATCATTGCATGTCGCAATATAATCATGTACTTAAAGTTCTCAATAAAGATCTAACGAAACACGCCAGAAGCAGGCTATTGCTAGCATAACCATAGCCTGATGACTGTCGCTTTAAACGCGAACTATTGTCCACTTTCGACAAATTTTTGTCAGATATTAGTATCGCCTCAGAAAACACCCTATCAATCATCGATTTTAGAACGTTTTTTGATAATCCAGTCCTCCACCTACATTCGCTTCAAATATTCCAAAACCCAATGTGATTGAACTTTAGCTTCGAATTATCATTCAGCATAATTTGCAAAACAAATTTAAAATCGCTGATATCGATGCAGTTTGAAATTAGTAACTACTTGAAATATCCACGTTTCAACCATATGGAATCGAATATATTTATCTGCAGGCTCAGCGATTACCTACCCATCGTCCAGAAGTGTATTCGCCGCCACATCGTGTCGTGGATTGAGGAAAACACCGGGAACAAACTGCTGGGCTTCAAGGTGTGTGAGAAGCTGGTCTGTGACCTCATTCTGGAGACGGTGGTCGGCTGTGGCAGAGACCAGGACCCAGATGGCAAGGTCAGGGACGCGTTTGTCGTCTGCAACGAAAATCTGTTTTGCGTCCCTCTTGCCATTCCTGGCACGGCATTTTATAAGGTTAGCAAAATTACTATTTTTGAAAAAGGATAACATTGATAAACCCTTAGGTTTCCTCGGTTCTCAGAATTTTAGCAATTGATTACTTATATGTCTCGCGACGAGGGCGATGGAGTCGGAAGTCGGAATTTCTTACATGAAAAAATGCCAATCTTTCTTGTTTTCTCTATAGTTAATTTAAATCAACAAACGTTTTAACATCTTCCAGTAAAAATGTTATTAATTGTATGATTCTTTTACGTTTGGAAGCGTTTAAAAAAGCAACTCCATGGATTGTGAAGTAAGCAACACTCGACTCATTCGCCATGGTCGCGAGACATTTAGAAAAGTTACATTGATAAACCTCTCGAAATTTGCTCTACGCGTTCTCAGTTCAAAACATAAACATTTTACGCTTTCAAGAAGGTTCTTTCATGTCAAAACAAACTGTGCTTATTTACAAAATTATTTTAATGTACAATGGTTTCATACTAATTAATATCCATGTTACTTCATTATACATAGATCAACAACTGCGCTAAAAATAAAAAGTAAAGATCACCTAGACAGTATTAATGATAACAAAGTTACTACCAACGAAGTAATACTAGTGCAGATTGTTAGCAGTCACTAAAAGAAACATTGAAACAAAAATCGAAGAAAACGCAGTTCCGCTTCAGTCAGACTATATCAACATGAAGAATCTTTGCTTGCAAAATAAATAATTTGGTACTTGTGATAGAAAATAGAAAATACCTTAACAGTCAGAAATCGCTAGCGTGTTGTGTTCTCCAACCCGCAACTTACATTGAAAATATTCTAGCAACTGGTGACTTTTGAGGTGTTTTGAAAATCTACACACAGCTTACTATATGAGACCTAAACATTTTATTTCTAGGTCAAACAAGCGCGACAGGTCGTGGTCGACTTTGTGAAGAAGCATCTCGCCACAGCCGACTCATCGAGCAAAGATTTCGTCACAATCCTCGACGTTCTCTTGGCTCACCAACGGAAGCCCGAGGGAACATCTCTAGCTAACGGCAAGGACGAAGGTCAAGACGATGTGCTAGACAGGAGTGACCAGCTGTCCGATATTCAGCTCATAGACAACGCCGTCAGCCTGATGATTGCTGGTCTGGACACGGTCACCAGTTCTTTCTGTAGTATCCTCAGCTTGCTGGGCAAACACCCGGACAAACTTGCCGCCCTCAGGCAAGAGCTGGAGTCCCAAGATCTTCTCAACAATGGTGATTGAATCCAACCTACAAGATTATATACTTTGTTACAACATTCCGCTCAAATGTTTGATAGGATCTCCCCGAAAATTAGATTAATGCAAAGTGATCAGTGAGATTTGGTGTGGGATTAATTACCGTCTCAGCAGGCACACTCCCAATCCAGATGCGCTCAAGCAAAACACTATTAATAGTATTATGTATCATAATTTAAGGTTTCATTTAAAGAAATTGTTGAAACTGTTTCAGCTGACACATCGTATCATATAAAAGTTACTGAAACAATAGATCAGTCCTTTTATTGCATATTTGCCTGGGAAATTTGTATAATGACAAAGGGTTTAGATTAAAAACGCACTTGGCGGAGCTGGTTCGAGGCCCTTTAAAGGAACATACATTGCGCCAGGTGTAGCAAAATCACGCATCCGTTTTGAATTATGTTATCGACCCTTTAGTTCATTGAATATTAAATATTTGTGAAAAAAGGATATTTACAATAAAGAAAACTTTATCCTTGAAAGTCTATTGTTATTCGCCAAGTTCTAAACGATCAGATTCGCCATAGGCTATTGTACTAAAAAAAATAAAGCTTAGTGTGAGATAAAAGGAGAACGGTGAAAATACTGATACAATACCGCAATTGTTTAAAATACAGCAGCACTGTTAGGAGATATTCTGAGTGTAAGGTTTGACACGTTTTAAAGTCTCCTACAACTAAACAGCTCAATAGAGGACATTCGAGTCAATAAAAAAAATAAAGACTAAAATTAATAAGAAAAACACGAACATCAGATTTTTTATGTTGTAATAATTAAGGGCACCAACCTATCAATGCCCTTTTGTCCATGCGTAGAAATATGATTTCTATAAATTTTTATCACAATGGTTTTCAATTACTCACTAGATCTGGCTTTTGACCATTATTTTTTCACCAGACCTAGACGATGACCTGACGTATGAGCTGATCCAGAGCCTGCCGTATGTTCAGGCTATCAACAAGGAAGTGCTCAGGTTCTTTCCTCCAGTAGGTGGACTGCTCAGAGTCTCCAAGAAGACGTTAGAGTTTGAGGTAATACTGGTCGTGGTCCCAAATACGTATGTTATTATAGGTCTAAAAAGATTCAAAGTCAAATTTATCTAGCTTGCTATAACATTTTCGGATATTTTTACACAATGTAGTGAAATAAATGAATCTATACTACATGTATCTATCTATCTATCGATTTATCTAACTACCTATCATACTTTACCGTCATAATTAATAGCAGTTTACTTTAACCTTTAAAGATCTCTGCACATTCATGACGTTACTCAGCAGAGGGCACTATAGCTTTTTGTAAACATTTCATGCTCCATCTTCGCAACTATTTGCACCTAAATCTCACATTATGGACAATACTTTGATTCCTTTTAAATAAAAGCGGCTATTGTAGAGACATGGTTCAAGCTATGTTTCCTCTCAGGGACAAGGCGATAAGGTACCGAAGCTACTATAAGTCGAGGTTTCGAATCATATCAAAAGCATATTTTGGCCCTGTTCACTTACATAGACATCAATTCATTGCTAATGTCATGCCTTAAGTCTATCATTCATTATAATCTCAATACCACAATAAAAGGCTAGTTAACTGATTTACTCAAACTAAACTACATGTTTGTTCTGTCGGTATGAAGGACTTTCAAATCCCTGCCAACTGGCGAGTACAGTACAGTGTGCGAGGAGTCCACGAGGTGACGAAAGCTTTCGACGACAAGCAGGAGTTTCTCCCAGAACGCTGGCTCGATCCAAAACTTGAGGTGAATTCGATTCAACTTGTCGCGTCTGCTAATTATATTTACGAAACTAAAAGAGTAATTTGTATGTCCATTGTACCAAAACTTAGGTCTTCGCAGTACCAGTAAAACACTTTGTTTTCAGTCAATACGACAATATCTAGGCTTATTTACATTGATTCTCGTGCAGGATTGTCATTGGTTAAAAAATTTTCGTAGCTCAAGTATATAAATTTAATTTTTTTTAAAGTGCGTATTTCAAATGATTAATTTGTAACCCATTATAATAATAATAACTATATCGGACGGCTTAGCGTGTAACTCTATTAGATGAGATGGTTCCAAACATGATATTATCATTTAGTGTAGTTAATTTAAAAGTCATTACAATACAAACAAATCTGCGAAACTATCAATTTTAAAAATGTAGCGAGTTTTAAGTAATTTTCTCTGGATTACAGTCGCAAATAGCATAATATTATTATACACAAAATGTACTTAGAACGTTTCAGAGAAGATCGAACGGAAAACAGTTTAATATCTGTTAGCTTTATTGATCAACCTTTTAAATATACCCCATAATATACTGAGCGCCAAAAGAAACGCAACATGACATTCCTTATTTTCGCGCCCATGCGCGCTTTAAAGAAAGGTTGGTGAGATGATTTTTTGTGTGTTGTGAGTAGTAACACATCTGAACATGAGTTCAAGCACACTCCCGAGTCCCGTGCATGTTTTGCCAGTCAAGGTGAGCGAGCAAGCTCCAAGCAGGTCTTTCTATCAGTGAAGTTTCCCTCCCTATGAATGTAAACAGGACGACGATTTTCAGACTCAGACAACGTCTATATGAGACGAATACGGTGATTGATCGGCCCCATTCTGGGAGGCCTATGTGCACTACGCAGAGACAAGACAGAAACCTTGTCAGAAATCATATGACCAACAGATTTCTTTCAGCTTCAGCTTCATCGCGTCATACAAGAGAAAGAAATAATCAACGTATAAGTGCAAACACAGTAAGAAGACGTTTATCTTGCTCTGGCATACGTGCTCGTCGCCCATACATCGGCCCCATCCTGACCCAGCGTCACCGACACCAACGTACGCTATGGGCCCAGGAACATGCCGCTTGAGAACGCATCCAATGGCGAAGTGTCATATTCAGTGACGAATCTCGATTCTGCATTGACCATGCTGATGGCCGTGTACGTGTATGTAGAAGAAGTGGTGAAAGATACCGAGCAGATTGCGTTAAGGAACACGACAGGTGGGGTGGAGCATCTTTGATGATGTGCTGCTGTACTGGAAGCCCAAGGGGGGCACACAAATTATTAGCCGGAGCCTGTCTTGATTTGTAATTTAAGTTTAAAGACTTATCTACTGAACAGGTATGTAAAATTATGGTCAAAATTCCTGTATAGTTTGTATTTTGGAATCTTACCATTGGTATCCTGTTTTCATAAAATCTACTTTATCGAGGGTATTTTGTTTTAATCTAATTTCCTTGTCCTCAGAGTCCACTGATGAACGTGGCGTTATTTTAAGTTGAAAAAGCAATAAATGACCTTTAAAATGATGATTCACATGTCTCATTTAATTCTTTGCAGTTTTCAGTAATTTATATTGAAGATTCGATGTTGCGTTTCTTTTGGCGGTCAGTATATTATCATAATAAGGCTTTACCAATAGAAGCTTAGGGTTGTAAAGTTGTTTAGATAGAGGCGAATAACTGAAACACTTAGCAACACATTGAATCCAGGACTAATTAAAAACATCTAGTCTCAAAGTCCGACACAACCTTATTTATTGTTACATGGTTCTGACCTAAATCTACAGAGGGTAGAGGATTAGAAAAGCTTTAAGAGCGTTTAAGGCTGCGAACATATCTAGCCCAGCAACGGGAAATAATAAATCAACTGCAATACATTGGAAAAAAACCGCCGTCTGATCATAGCTGCCAATATGAATGAAGATGAGTACAGGAATCTTATCTCATCTATCCTCGTCTGTAATTTCTTCATCGTTCATCTTTTCCAGGAGAGACTTAGGACGGAGTTTCCGTGCGGGTACGCCCCGTTTGGAATCGGCAGCCGTGCATGCCTGGGCAAGGACTTAGCTCTCCTGGAGATGAGTGTGTTCGTCATCGAAGTTGCTCGTCTCACAGACTGGAGCCTCCTCAACCCTAACGCCAAGCAGGTGTTTCTACCCATCGAGAAGCCCTTCGACAACCTGCCCATGACTGTCAGCAAACGGAAGTGACGTGAACAAGACAATATAAAAACCTGTCCATGACTGTCAGCAAACGGAAATGACGTGAACAAGACAATATAAAAACCTGCCCATGACTGTCAGCAAACGGAAGTGACGTGAACAAGACAATATAAAAAGCTGTCCATGACTGTCAGCAAACGGAAGTGACGTGAACAAGAAAATATTAAAAACCTGCCAATGACTCAGCAAACGGAAGTGACGTGAACAAGACAATATTAAAAACTTGCCCATGACTGTCAGCAAACGGAAGTGACGTGAACAAGACAATATAAAAACCTGCCAATGACTGTCAGCAAAAGGAAGTGATGTGACCCAGAACAATATTAAAAACTTGCCCATGACTGTCAGCAAAAGGAAGTGACGTGAACAAGACAATATAAAAACCTGCCAATGACTGTCAGCAAAAGGAAGTGACGTGACCCAAGACAATATTAAAAACTTGCCCATGACTGTCAGCAAACGGAAGTGACGTGAACAAGACAATATAAGAACCTGCCAATGACTGTCAGCAAAAGGAAGTGATATATAAAAGCCTTAAAAACCTGAAGCTGAAACGACAATAGCTTCTTTTTTTTATTTGGGTTTATCAATGATGATGATGATCGACAGGAGAGGTCATTGGTAAAGAATGATAAGTGGTCTTCAATGAGACGCCTAGGTACTTAAAGTTTGAGACCTGTTTAACGTTTGAAATAAGTAGAGGATCTATCTAGCTTTTACTTTAGATCTCCTAAAGTCAATTATTAATTATTTTTGGAGACATTTAAGGGAAGGTAAATGTCATCAGAATATAGAATATTTTATTAATCCCACATGGGGAAATTAAAAATGACAGGCTCCGTTCATAAAGATTAACATCATGATTTAAAAAAAAAGGAAAGCAAGTAAAGAATCATTGTTATACACATGTATGACTAAAAATCTGAGTGTGTGACAGAGAGAGGAGGAGGAAGAGAGAGAGAAAGAGAGAGAGAGAGAGAGAGAGAGAGAGAGAGAGAGAGAGAGAGAGAGAGTGAGATCGTGTTTAATAGTGTTCCTCTTCAATGCTGTACTTATGTGTGCTTATAATAACACTGGTAGTTTTGGCCTGAATAAGCCATGATTATTCTTAATACATTTACGTATAAAACTTGTTATTGACTGAATAAATTTGAATTGAATTGAACTACATGTATGCTTTACTTTTTTCCATATTCAAGATCTATAGTCTTGAGGCCAGTTAAATAAATAAGAGTATTACAAAATAAAACAACTCTTCTGTTCTTGATTCCGTGTACTGTAAATATAATCTAATCCCAATACGTTTTGATTTAACATAGATGCAATTTTTTTTATCAACGTATCAATGTAAAATTTAGGAGAGGGGGGGGACAATGTAGTCTACCGACTTTTGAATTGATATGGTTTTGAAACATTTTGATCTTTGTAAAATTATGTTTCCAACTTCTACAGTATAAAGTCTTTAAAAAAAAACCTTGGGAAAATTAAGAAAGTAGTAGTTCTAAATATGCTTTAGCATCAACCAACAAAACTTCATTTATTGGGATATTTAAGAGTTTCCTCACATTCGCTCCAGCTGACATAAAGGGTTTTTTTCTATTTTCACCTTTCAAAGGTTGCCCGACAAAGAAAGTACATGTACATGTATTGATATAATCAAACTACTGCAACTTCTTTCTCATTCTTTTGGTCTTTTTGAAGTTGCTGGACTGCAGTATGGACCCTTCTAGTCTACTGTTCTAGAATATTCTTTCCGCTTTATCTGATCTATCAAGCATAATTATCATTTTTCTCTTTTTTATTTCTTTTTGCCCTCCGATTTCTACAACCATTAAGCTGTGAATGTACCTAGTGCTTCAGATCAGTCTGGGTTTGGCAACTTATAATATATATTTTTAATCCTGAGACATTTTTTTGCTTCTTGACCACTTCCATTGTTTTTCATACACTTTGTTACTGTATACTATACCCCTCTAGGACATCAGTTTTTGTAGTACTTTTAGCTTTCCCTTGCATTGCCACCCCTCAAAGACCTGTGATGAACCAGATCTTTCCTTGTGAACGTGTTGGTTTTATTACCGTACTCATTTGATTTTAGTGAAGTGGAGCAGATGTTATAGACAAAGAGTGAGAACAGCGAATTTTAGGTATACTATAAGCATGGACTGAAGGTGCCATACCTTGAGCTTGCTCTGTGGAGCCCATGTTTATGAATAGCTACTCAAAAAAAAAAGGCAATTGAAAAATAAAAACTTGAAAGTCATATTTATTTCATTGTATTCTTTTAATTTTATGTTAAATGCATTCAAATTACATGATATAAATTGGACATGAAAAACAGTTTTTTCATAACAAATACTAGACACCGTACTCTTTGGGTAAACCAACAAAATAATGAACACATTTCTGTACTATAAAAGTATAAGCAGGTATGTCTTTTTACTGAAATAAAAGGGCATTGAAACTTCAAACAGTGATTAATAAAGGCAATTCTTTACTTTTTCATTCTGCAACTGAGGGTGTGTTTGGTGCGCATGTTGGGAGATTTTTGGTATAAAAAAAAATATACCGTCTCACCAAACTCATTCAAAGTTGACAAAAAACGGCATTGAAGCAGCACACAGGAAGTAAAATAAAAGTTTCCTTACTTTCTTTATTGATGGGTGTGTGTATGCTCTGGCTCATCCAAGATTGACTTATGAGGAAGTGCTTACAGTTACACTTTTTTTAACTACACAAAAAGGGAGGGACAGAAAACAAATTAACTTTTGTTAAAAATCTGTAAATATTTCACTTCAGGGCCAGGAATGGCCATCACCCCAAAAGACTGAAAGTACAGGTGTGACCGCCCAAAGTGGGAGCTCTCCCACTCCTAGGGGGGTTCGGGGGCATGCTCCCCCAAAAAATCTTTGAAAATGGGACTAAAATAATAAAATAAAGGCTATTCGGGCTATCCAAAACAAATTTTCTCTTGAAATATCTTTCTTGCAAATAATACATTTTTTTAATACAGTGAATGAAAATAAAATACCCATAGCTGTTTAGGGTAAATACATGTGCCAGTAACATAGCATCAGCTTCAAACTTTCTCTACATTTTATGTTTTCATAGTGAGAGAATTTCATGTGGATACATTAAATTAATAACAAAACCTTGTAAGTACTATCAATCATTAGAATACTAAACAAATCAAGTCACAGAAGTATATATGTAAATAAGAAAAAAATGTTCCAAAATTCAGTGATATCAATCTTTTTCCACACATAAAATATACCAGTTTAGTAATCATTAATGTTTTTCGTTAAATAATTAATTTACACCCATGAGCTAGCTATGCCTAAATTTCATGATCACAAATGCTTTAGAATTTTTAAAAACAAGAGTCCTGCGCAATGACATTAATTTTCCTTAACTATATCAAACATTAAAGGCCAAACAAAGGGTAATAAAGAGTACAATGGAATCCGCTCAAGATAAACCCTTTGGGCTAAGGTCTTGGTCCCTTTCCCTTTTTTTTTCTTTACAATGCTACTACTTAATATAGACTTAAGATAAAATAAACTTTTTATTTGGGCCCAGAGGGGTTTATCTTAGGAGGATTCCACTGTAATTAGGGCTCTTTACTAAACATAAGGATCCTGTGTAATGCCATGAATTAGCTTTTTTCAATACAAACATAAAGTCAATCATAAGAAGAAATGAAGAGTATTAAACTAAAAATAAATAGAATCTAGATCTAGTGGCATCCCAGTGCAGAAATCCTGCCCTCTCAAACTATACACTCCAAGCTTAGATCTAATTTCACTTTTTTTTTTTTCATAATCTGCGACAAGGTGGTTTGACAGTATACAGATTAAGAGCCCCTTAAAGATCTGGATCTAATTCAAGGTCTCAATCACAGGGCACTGATGGTGATCCTGTTCATTTGGCCTTAATAAAATAAAGAAATGATCAAATGTAATTTTATTTAAGTTCTGGCCTGCCAAATTAAGCCCAGTTGTAAATTATAGATTAGATCCATGGATCTTGTAACAGTTTTGTACCTTCGATTCGTCAAGGCCAAATGGACAGTACGACAAAATTTAACCAGTGCCAATATAAAAAAGTAACAAATTTCTAGGAGTGAACATTTTAGTTGTACCAGGTATCAATACCAGTCCAATAAAAGCACTTGAATATTGCAAGCTATGCTTTTACGAGATAATCCTGGCATTGGCCTGCTGGTAATACTGACAAAATGAAAAAGGCGATAACCCATTTTAGCACCAGCAGGCCAATCCCAGGATTAAGCTCAACAACGCCATATCAGACCTAGAGATCCAGGTAAAGTAGAACCAACAGTACTACGATTGTAGAAGTTAAAATATAGACACAAGTCATCTCTAGATTGGAAAATATATTGCGATCTGAGCGTAAGTCATAAAAAACTCTGCCTATAGTTATATATGTTGAATTGTTGAATGATATAAATCAAGGTCACATACACTGTAAATTCAACGAGATTGCAATTTTCGGTCCTAGAATGATGGAAACCACTAGAGAAGAGATATCTAAAACAAAAATATGGGGATAATTTTTAATTATAATTGAATTTTAATATACAGAGATTCTTTGAATTTAAAAAGGAGGTTTTTTTTCACATTGTACCAAATGTTGGTTCGACAGACCAGGCATTCTCAACTGACTAGGCCTAGCCCTGTGGACACGAACAAATCGACACGTTTAAAAAAAATCAAGATTTTTAAAACATGCTGCTTGATTTAGACTCTTGTTTTTGTTCGATGGGAGATGAAAATTTTCCATGAAACAAGGGTAGGAAAAATCCCACTCATAACATCGGGCTTAATCCTTTTACTAGCAGAGTAGCAGTGGCGCTCAGCTCTAGGCAGCATATATCGCTGGACAAGCACCGGGAGGTATGTTTATGTTTCGTGTACAGGTCTCATTGAGTGGGGTTTCAAATTAGGTTCGGCCAAGGAGAAGAAGGAAGGAAGATTAAACTCGGAGGAATAAACAATAGAAATAGAACATTGGCTAAATTGTTTTTCACCTGATAAAAATGTAATATCAATAGAATCATTTTCTTCTTTATACTAAGCTGATTACGATAGATTAGTTACCAAATATCGAAAGCATCACACAAATAACCGGCAGTCTTTCACAGAAAAAAGACAAACACAATGTTTCCTTCGGCATTCAAAACTTTCACCAAGTTTTATAATTTTCAACTTCATGAGCGGCAGACTATAAGAAGGGATAGTTTTCCGTCTTTTTAAACCGCAAAAAATTGGACAACAGGATTCGCGGACAGGTTTAGGCGGAATTACTTCTAAGGGTAGAAGATTCCCAGCCCTGTCACTTCAACAATGTCATTTTTTTTTATAACTCAAGGACTTACAATACAAGGGGAAACAAACATTAATTCATGTTTCCTGGTTTCTCAGATATTTGTACTTTTCTTTAACCAATGCCGATCAAAACATTTTAAACAGCCCAACCATGGATGTTCTTATATACACATAATAAATTTGGTCAATGGTATGGGCATAAAAAATATTGAATGAGTAAACATAAATTGAAAGTTGATTTATCGAAATGAAAATAAGATCAAAGGTAAGAGAAATAAAGAAAACCAATATTTGAGATGCAGCTGGGAACTTGTAGTCTCAAGTTGCAACAGCTATGAAGACAATTCCTCTCAAGTAGGTATAGAATTTAATCACCGTGAACCACTTGAATCTAAGCTACAGGCATTTCTTAACCTGTAAGCATCATTTTGTTAAGAAATGTTTGTTGTTGCAAATAATGTATACATCTCAAAATGCCTGAAAACTGTCTTTCAACTGAAAAGACAGCTGTCTCGCAATTTGTTTCCTTACTAATCCCATGCAATAAGATAAAAATCCAACAAACTAAGGAATGGAGACTTTGCAGGCTGATAGGTGTACATATTTTACTGGCTATCAAGAAAAGATCTTTTAAAAAAGAACAAGTCTGTCACAGAAAATGCTTAACTAGTTGTAGTAAATTATACTAAGATATCTATAGTTTGTACAAGTTGTGAGAAGACAAAAAAAAAGGCTAAGACTTTTTCAATAAAATTTTGACATTGTTTTCCTTTCATCACGGCTTTAAGAATTTTTCTATTATTTATATATCATCAAGACTTGCAGTTTTTATTTTTACCACATCCATTTCATCAATATTTTGGGTTGTGCTCTTTCAAATCTTGGATGGGATGGAAATGAAACATTAAGTTTCTTTTATCATCTTGCGATTCCTTCTCAACCTGCCAGTAAGTAACAGCATCAATGCACTGTGAATCATCTGGTCACTATAACATCCACAATATCCATGTCCTCCATGTCCAGCTTGTGGGGTGTGTGGCGTGGGTCAACATCCTCGCCATCAAACACCAGCCTCATAGAGCCTGGGTTCAAGCCAGTCTTTTTTGCATATTGCTCAAGTACACATTTCAATGGCTGACGCTGGAAACACAGAATACAAAAACAGTTGATATTGACATTGTATGCCAGAGAATGATTTTGAGCAAATACATGAAAAAATTGAGGGTAGAGGAGATTGATATGATGAACAGAATGAAAATGCAATAAACATAAATTGGTTGGATGAGTTATTAAAAATATTTAGAATAAAAATACTTTCCTGGGAGCAAAGCATTGTCTGCTTACATTTAATCATAGTTAAGAAAATATAACATGAGTAAAAAATTTGTATTGTTTTGTTATTATATAACAAGAATAAGAATTGTAAAAGCTTGACATTTTTAATAATAAGACCAATCATGTAGAGGAAATTGAGAAATTATAACAGAAAACTCAGATGATGAAGTTCGAGACCAGGAGGTGAGCTTGACAGGAGTGAGAAAAACATACCTTGTTGGTCATGATAGTTGTTTTACTTCGACTGTGGCGACACTGCACCACCAGACTAATGCTGTCCTCGGTTGATTCTGATGTGTCTGATGGTTTGATGTGATGGCAGTCTGTAGCAACATAATAGCAAGAGCATGATCAGCCTTACGCCCTCATATACTGGTCTATATCAGTTCAGTCCAGATACTTTTAAACCAAAAGGAACAAAATTTAACTCCAAATTATCAAATAAAAAATAAGAGTATTATTATCAAAGACGATTGAAATCTATTACCTCCATATAGTTTAAAATAAAAAAGTATTAGAATTATCTAGGATTGAATTATTTAAGCTCTACTGTATGCCATCTGTGTAACTATGAGTACCCAATGATCCGTACAATTAGCTCAACCAGACAACCTATATTTTGAGGGCTACAAAACCTAGACCCTAGATTGTCTGGATCCTCTAATCTATATCCTTTATCTAGATTTAACACTGCATGCACGGCTATACAATTAACTTTAAAGTATGGACTTCAGATCAATGAAAAAGTTGTTGAGATTAGATACAAAGAAGCAGCACCAATATTTTATATTTGAATTTCATGTAAAAACATGATAGTCTAATTCAGATCTTTAGATTCCCATGAAAACAAAATTTAACTTTAAATTATATAGAAATCAGATCATAAGTATAATCAGAAGGAGGATAAAATTGGTAATCTGAATAAAGTGTAAACTTAGGAAATAATTTGAACCATTAAGGTAAATAAATTGAATTATTCCTGTTTGAATAACATGGACTCAACTTTACTTTTACCAAGAGGTCATTCTGGCTAGATATAGGCTTTAAGTAATAAGACAGACTGTTAAACGCTAATTCAATTCTTGGCTAGATGAAGAGATTAAGCTCCTTAAAAGTATGGCACACCATTAGCATTATTTTTAAATTCTAGAAAATCTACTATGACGGACTAAAAGTAGTCACAACATTCACATTGCAGTTTCTAGCAATTTCTTATAAAAGGAATTGTCATAGCTTTATTTTGAGTATTGCAAACACAATTTGGTTGATTCCTAGCCGAAAGAGAGGAAAATAGGTAAATGTGTGTGTGGGAGGGCAGGGGGAGGGGGGGTGGTGGAATGGATTCCTACGGTCACTAGTTACAATTTTGTTAAGCCTGAAAAAAAAAAGGGCTACAATGTTCAGTGTGCCTTCTGGGGAAATGTGAAACGTAACCGTTGGTTTTCCTAAAAATAAATGTATGGCATAAACTGAAACCAGTTTCAAACTCCAGCAGTATCACATACCTAGGATATCTGCCACAGATAGGTTGGCAGAGCGCACAGTGAGGGACAAATCCAACAGCTGGTCACTCAAGAACAAACTTAGGGCATGCTCCTCAACATCTTCAAGCATAGAACTCAGCTGGCTTGTGAGAGAATGCAGCGTATCATCCTAGAAAAACACACAGACAGGGTTTAAATCTTAAAATATCATTCATAATGATAATAATAATAATAATAATTGAGTGTGCGTGTATAACATATAATCACAGAGGACTGTCCTATGCCCTTCATATAGCATACATCAAAAAAACATACATCAGCACAGGCATAATTTAAAAAATAACATTTTTAACAAAACGCTTTTCCTTTACAAAGAAAGGAATACTACTATACTTTTTCCCTTGATATCTGCCTCTCATCCCCTAAAAAAAACAACCTCTCAGCTTCTGTAAAATGAAGTAACATCACAGCTGAGAGCCAGTGAGGTGCTTTTGTCAGGGATGCCAAATGGTTTTGAAAAGAAACCCTGAAAATGAGCCTAACGTTGCATATTGTATTAATAAATGGTTAATTTGAATTTAAACGTGTCTTTTCAACTACAAGGTTATATCAGAGACAGCGCTGGGACAATTGAAAGCAAGCTGCCACACTGTGATGTAAGGAGCGCTTGCATACACCATACCCAGTCCCATTATCCTGACACCGGACCGATCAGACTTAGCACCAAATCCATAATGCCAGACACTAGGCGGATCAGCTGCTAATACCAATTTTTAAGTCCTTGGTTTGACTCGGCCGGGGATCGAACCCACACATCCCGATCTCTGAGCAAGTGTCTTACCGCTAGGCCACAGAGCCGGTTGTTAAAATGACATAGACACATAAACAATAAATGGATGAAAAAAAAACCTGAATGACCTGAAAAACCTGAAAGTCCCTATTTTGCAAACATGTAGGTTTAAAAGTTTGCTTTCAACTCATTTCTGTTATTTCTCTAAAATATTGAAGTAAAGAATTTCATCCATTAAGGGCGTTGATAGAGAAAGCACGATGGCTGAATCTTAAGTTTACCATACTGTTTATTCAAAAAATGTTATTGGGATGATCTTAAACTTAGAGCCCTTTGTGGTAGAAGTAGTTCAATAAGATTATTTAAGTACAGAGGTGCTGTATACTTTTATGCATACAGGTGAAAGAAATAAGACTAACTTGAAGAACAAAAAGGTGAAGAACTGATTTTGTGCTTCTCTATAGAAAAGTCAGTTTTGTTTTGATAACAGTATCTGATATTAGGATGATAAACAAGTATGATGACAAGATACTTAAACTTTTTTAAAAAGCATTTCAATATCCTTACACTGCAGTGACTGCAATTGGGTGTGTCTTTAAATATCCCATTTTTTTTTTCAAAATAAGTGATAGTAGAAGCCTACACTTTTTTAGTATCTTAGATAGGAATTGAACTACAACACTCACCAGATTCATACTTATGCGGTGAACAGTGGACAAGTAACGAACTTTCACAACCATGTCTTTCTTGGCGATGCCTTCCTCCTCACCAATAATCATGACATCTGATTGTCGTCCACGGATCTTTTGTTTTGGGGTGATTTTGCCAAGTTTTTCTAGCCTACCCTTCACATTATTGATGGTTCTAAGAGAGTTCAAAACAAAAAAGGACAGTGTTTATCTTTTCATTCTCACCCAGTTAAAAAATATGATGAAAACATTTGTAAAGTTGTCTGCTTCGAATTGATAAAATCATCCAAATTTTATTAATTTTCACACTCACAGTGCAGATATATAAATGCAAACTTGATTATAAGATGGATAGGAGGGATTGAATGCTTCCTTTCATGTCTGAATAAAAAAAACCTCTGATACACTACTCCGGATATTCTGAATGAAAAATGCAAATAGTTCCTGTTAAGGGTATTCTCACAGGCACTGTAATTAAGAGTTATCTGGCCTTGGCAAAAAAAAAAGCCTTGGCTAGTTCTCACATCTAGCAGGCTAGGCCTAGATAGTATTTTCTGGTGCGAGTGTTATCAGTAATCTACGCAAGCCCATATTAAAAGTGATCATTTATCTAAATTTAAATGCCAGACCACCCATAAAATATATTGAAATTTCTGTGGTCCGTTACGAGGGCTCTGCACAAGTCTAATGTAAAAATGTTTAACTTTCTCCCTTGTTATTTTTTAAGTTTTCCACAACAAACACTTACAGACTCTCCTGCGACATGAAGTGTTAGAAAATAAAATTATAATATGAATATCATAGGTTTGAATTTCTAAGTAGAAAACCCTTTCCTTTAACATTTTAACGGAGTGATAAAATTTTGACTTTAACGAAAGCTAGAGATACAACAAGATAGAAGACGCAGCCACTGGCTTAGATATCCATCCATAGCTTTTTTTTAAAAATTATATCAAGATCTACATTTTATTAAATTTTAACAGTTATTTTTTATTTAATTTTATTACTTTGCTAAATAGATCTGTCCGGAAATAGATTAAAGTGGATTCATGAGTGTGGCCATTTATTAGCCTTAAAAAAATTATCTTCATAAAATTTCACGCAAAGAATATGTATCCTTTCTCATATTTAGATTAAACAAAAGTCTTTTGTGTGATTCAGTCGTGCGACCTCAGGAGGAAAAAAACTGGGCCCGCAGGCGTTACCACCTGAGCTTTCGCAATACACAGAATTTTTGGCAATAGTAACTTTATATTCTTATGTACAGTCTCCATTCTATTGTGAGTCTGAATCAACTTCCTTGCGTTTTTTTCCTTTTGGAGCATACAAAGGTGTTTTTTTTTCCTCAAACATGCTTTGTTGTTGTTGAAAGAAAAGGAATTTTCTAGATATTTAGATTAGCTATGTCTCAATGCATCCAAATTTACCGTGCTTCCTTGTGGATTTAAATCTACCTACACTGTCGCAGTAGTTCTCAGTAGACCTGGGCCCAGATCCTGATAGATATATCAATCTATTACTATAAAGAATCCGCTTTGGTGAGCCAGACAGACAAAACAGCCTCCGTTATAATATTAGTTTTAGGGTATTAGACTAGTAATACAATTTATGAGATTGTGGGACTGTTTATCTTGTCGTAGAATCAAGTTTCCACAGATAAAATAACAGAACAAATGATACTTTGTCTCTTAAAAAGAGTTGCATTAATTTCACTTAGCAGACTTTGGTAGAGGGCGGAGAACTCAGAAAATAGTTAATCTATGGGAATATAAACTGAAGTTGCTTTACATATTTCTTGATTATTATGGTTAGATCAGATTCCCCACTTGTCACAGACAACTATAGATTTTCTATAGGATATCAAATGGGGATACATAATCGGAACTGGCCTTCAATTTATTACCATAATAACACAAATCTCCAATTTTGTTTTGGTGGTGAGAATAGCCATAACAAGAAAAAAATTCTAAAGCATAAAAAATATTCCGCATAACAGAAAAAAAAACCACCTCACATTAAATTTTAATTTTTTAAAAATTAAATTAAAATACATGTGAACATTACATAGTTCAAGAACTCACTGTAAAGCATTTGAAACTTTTTTGTTCAGCCTTTTCCTTTGAGCTGTCACTTTTTGCTTTGCTTTAAACTGTGGGGGTGGGCTAGGGGATCTTATAACAAGCACAGAATCCTCATCATCATTGTCGTTGCCCTCATCAAACTCAGTGACTTCAGTTTGATCTTTGTCAATTTCTTTGTCCTCATCCTTTTCCGTAAGTTTGATTGTTTGGGAGAAACTGTTTTCACTAGAAAAGAGGGAAAAATAAAACAATGAAGGGGCTTTAAAAAAAAAGTCAGCTGTTATTGAATACAGTTTTTCATAGTGCACAAGTATTAAGGAACAGAGGTTTACTCTTATCTCATTGTTTTTCACTAAAGTTGATGTAATAAACTTAAATCTTTTAGATTTCCCTCCTTATAAAAGAGATTTCACAAGATTTTCCTGCTATTCAAGTTAAGAATATGGTCCAGTTTTTATAAATTTTAGTATCAGAGATACAGTATAACCTGCTTATTTTCGGGCACCGATATGTTGATATATCAAAATGTTGATACATAAAAATACAACGTCAAAGAGAAAATAAGCATGGGTTAATGACATAGAAATTACCAATCATTTACGCCTGCTGAATTCCTTTGTTGTTTTTCACGAGAACTTATCAAGGGAGGCATTTTGTGTTAGTCACTTTTCCTTTTTAATACATCTAAAATGACTGCAATTTCACGGGTTCAAGCAAAGATAATGGAATTGGTTTTTCAAAAGTAAAGAATCTAAGAATGAGACAAGGCCTCAGTCAGCGCACTCTCTGACGTCCAAAAAAAAAAGAACTTTCCGCAGTAGAGCCTTATCTAGATCAGTATTTTATTTTTTAGCTTCTCACTCATTAATTAGCGCATAAAACCGTAATAACGCAAAAATATTAATTCCTTCATGATTTAGCCTCAAAATGACTAGGTTTTGGTGCATGTCCAGAGAATTCAGAATGATGCAT
>BMAT01007682.1:119546-136737 GCA_019649035.1 Elysia marginata | reverse complement strand
TATATATTCTGTTTTAAATACAATAGTAATGCTAATTCTATCAACTGGAATCTAGATACATGTATAAAGATTGTTATTATTATTCAAAATTGGAAATTGCTCTAGATGAGATTTTTTTTTTTGTTTCCATTTGACAAAATATAAGAGTATCATATTATTTTCTTTATGGGGAACAAGATTAGCGGGAGAACAAGAGTTGGTGGAAAATTTGTATATATGACATTGCCAGATTATAAGACAAGGTTACTCAAAAAATACGTAAATGATTCACTATTTCTAGTAGTAGTAGTATCAAATCTCATTTGTGTGGTTTGTAAAGTTCTGAAGAAAGGAGGATAATGAAGCGAAAAAGCTTTTTATAAATTTAAGATTGTATTGTTATTTCACACAGTGATAGGTTGTCGGTCTGTTTTTTAATTTACTTTCTCTGTCTTTTCCTCTCTCTGACCCTTTCTCCTCTCAGTGCTCATTAAAAATTATTGTCCTTTTTATTAGCACTCTTTGAAAACTTTTTGACTTGTCAAGGGGAAATCCATGCCTTGAGCTAATTATTGATAGAATTTCGCATAGACTTTATAATTACAATGCCTTGCGGTATTTGAATTAATTCACTGACATAACCTGTCTTGACCCATCAACCTCTTGATCACCAAACTTGGACCCTGGGGGTTTCAATAAGCAAGGTTTTTGGTTTTTCATGTTCATATGCATACCTGGCCCTATTAGAAGTGCCTTTCCTTTCAATTTCATTGCGGCAACTACGCAATCAACAACATTGAAAGGGGCATAAAACCTTGCAATTTTCTGTTTTGCTGTAAGGTAACTAAAAGAAAGGGGTGTATTGCAAGTTTGCAGAGTTCAGCATATTGTAAACAAAGCATACAAGATAAAAAGCAAGTTTTTGCAGTTTTTCCACATTGTTACACTTAAAATAATCTTAAACATACCGAAGTCTGAAATTGAACAATTAAGGTTTTATTGAGATATTTTGTTTTAAGAAAAAAAGAAGAAGAAATCATTTGAGAAAAAAAATAAAGAAATTTTCAGATATTGGTTTAAGGGGAGGTAATCACTTTCACACCAAAAAAATCATTTTTTAATTTTATCAAGTTATCTTCCCTTGTTATTATTGTTAAAACTAGTTGGAGTGAGCAAAATTTTCACCGTTATCATGACTTTAATATTTAATTACCGAACAAAGCCAGTAACATTTCTTGAAACAAATTTCTGAAAATTAAAGCCTATATATCAACATGTTTCTCCTTATGTTTACACAAAAAATCGCCTTATCTGAAATCTATTTTTAGTCCATCTTTCAATTCAGTAATATTTTTTATTGTAACTTTTTACCTGAATTACATTTATTGATATCACCATTCATAAGTAACATGAAGCCAAAGTACTGAAGTACTGATGCCAAACCTAAAACTACGAAATTAGCTATGCTTTTGAAAAATATATGTATTAAATAAAACGGAACGGAAATTGTAAAGTCTAGGCCTGTCAATGGAAAAGGTCTCATGAAATGCAAAATGAATCTTCCAAAAGTATGAGATAATGTTTTTGAAGATAAACAAAACTTTCCTTAAGAGCGCCTAAACTGTGAAACTTAATATAATTTAAACACCAAAAGCTTAACAACTTTCTTCTACGCATGTGCCTTGTTTTTCCTATGTCCTTGTTCTCGTTGTGAGTGAGGACGTTAGTGGTTTGGAAAATACTGAAATAGGGGCTTTAATTGGCCAGTTGCTCCAAAGTTGACAGTACTAGTATCGGGTCTGTAGTTTGCCAACTCGCCCTGTATCGGTCACGGCACTTGATTTGAGTAAGGTGGAAGCCAGCATCACGTGTTCGGCAACTAGTTTCCACCACAAACTCTAACATATTACTACATGTAGTCTTCTATGTCTCTCTCTCTCTCTTTATCTCTCTCACTCTGCCTCACTATCTCTCTCGCTTTCTCTCTCTCTTGCTCTCTCTCTCACAAGTATTTGTGTATGTGTGTGTGTTTCTGTCTGTCTGTCTGTCTGTCTCTCTGTCTCTCTCTCTCTCTCTCTCTCTCCATCTCTCTCTCTTTCTCTCTTCAATTCTGCTTTTCCATGCTTGTAGATCGAGTCGTACAGTATATCCTTTATCTATCAGCGTGGCAGACTGGTTAGCGCGTCGGACTTAAGATCTGGAGGTCGTGGGTTCGATTCCCGACCATGTCATGTTGCAATTGCCTTGGGAAAGCAATTTACCCTAACTTCCCTCAGTCCACCCACCTGTAAAATAGGTATCTGGCTATGGGCAGTGCTTGAAATTTGTGGAATGTTGGTATTTGAGCGCCTAACAGGCTGCCGTACTGTAATGCTCTGAAATATGAGTTGAATTGGCTTTGGTGTGTATAGGCCTGCTGGGGTAAATATGTAAAGTCCTGAGACTGCCTTCGGCGGTGGAGGACTCTAATTTATTTATTTATTTATCTGTCTATATCTCTCCCACACACATATCATTGTTTCTCCTTCTTCCGATTTTAAGATTACAGTAAGCCCTTTTTATAATGATACTGGTCAGTGCCCTAAAACTGATCTACACATTTCTTCGCTCCAGGTCTCATTCAGCGCCAGCCATTTGCTCACCTAATCAGTATCTCTTATTATTCAATATTGTATTTGCTAGAAGATACCTCATAAAAGGTTTGATAATTAATTACATATTATTCACATGTTATGATTATTGTCCAAGCTACACTGCAGTCACGTGCAATAATGTACAACTAAGCTCAGAGCCCCCCCCCCCCCTTCAGCCCCACCCCCGGAAGGCCCGTGCATCTGGTTCAGTCCTTTGTGGACTGGATACATATGATAATGTAATAATCATGTCATTTGCTAACGACCTATATAAAGGGGGAAGGAGGGGGATATTGGTGATCAATAGACAAAGCGATGGCACAGGTCCAGCCTATGTGGACTTGGTAAATTAAGGGTAGCATTGTTCTGGACATAATACTCATACTGCACTTTGCTAGTGCTTTATTACTAGGTTTAGAAAGAGCGTAACTAGACCTCCCTTCCTTTGTTCTCTCTCTCTCTCTTTCTGTCTATCTATCTATCCCTCTATCTATCTATCTCTCTCTTTCTGTCTTTCCATGCTACTAGATCGAGTCATACAGCATGTAAACTTAGCAATTTAAGTTATGACCATCTTGCAATCCGCTTGTCGTGATTCTGTTCAGTTATTGCGCTGTCTAACGTAAAGTACTGGGATTCAGGCCTGAAAATCACATCTTATCGACCAACCATCCACGGAATGTAAAATGTTAAATAATAGTAATAATTTTTTCTGATCATCCACCCACTTCTTCAGTGCTCTCAGTGTTTTACACAGATTTCCCAATTTCCATTACCAGCAGTTTGCACATGTTTAACTTCCCGAGGAGCAAGCAGAACGCTGATAAATTATTCCCTTCACTATGATTGAAATATTGTAAAGGTATGAAATTAGCAGTGAAGAGAAGTAGGCTTTTAAGTGGAAATGTCCGAAATGGCTGCCTTTAGTATGACTCGAACCTTCGACTTATAGATGCTTCGGCATCCACCGCCTTGCCACTTATAGAAACTTAGCTTAATACCATGTCGCTACTACGCTCTTGGCCTAGCCATTCAGGCTACGGTACCCATTTAAAACTTCAACGGAGTGAAAAAAAATTCAATGAGCCGAATCCAAGGTTCAACCCCCCCCCGTACCTCTTGAACCAAAAGCCATTTCAGCTCTAACCACTTGCCTGACAAAGTGACATTGGTGCACTTCTATCTTTGTGCGGAGGGCTGTTTTGTGTTAATCAAGTGCAAGATGGACAGACACTCTACCCAGCAACTCACCTGGTAGACCTACACACGTGCGATGCGATAATAATATATATATAGCAATATCGTTTATCGCTTGAGTGAGACTGAGACGAGTGGGCTAACTGAAACTGCGATCACCTGGTGCAGCTGAACCGACTCTGGGCCCCAGATTGAGGCCTGAGCCTGTGACTACCATCAGACCCCAGGTTTCTCATCTATTCCAACACTTACTAGATGTATTTATTTTGTTGAGCTCCGATTGAATACAAATAAACAACTGCAGTCGTACCTGGCAGCTGTGGTACTTGGCCAGCTGAGTATCAACATCAGTCTGTCCGATAGGTCACAGATATCTCTCTGTCTCTCTTTCTCTCTCTCTCTCTATCTATCTCTCCATCTCTCTGTCTCTCTCTCTATCTATCTATCTCTCCCCATCTCTCTCTCCCTCTCTCTCTCTCCTTTTCTCTGATTGGTTGCTTTCGTTTTCAAGCGGTTCTCATTGATTGCTGGCGATGTGAAAAAGACCACGGTGACTGTTGCCACCGCTTTATTTTGATCCAGTGCTTAAAATTAATCCTATTGACCTGTCGTTACCAACATCTTGATGTAAGCCTAACCAGTACTTATTCTTCATTCACTACCGTGACATAAATTCCATTTGCGTGAATCCGTGAATTAATCGTTTTGGGCGAAGCGGTTCTGATCTTTAAATGTTCAAAGTGAAACTTGTGTTTGGATCTACAATTCTATAATATCTTTCTGTGAACTACGACTACGAGTATCTTTATAATTTTATATAAAGTAGTAATAGTAACCTCAATTTTAAGAGCAACTCTGTAATACTAATATTATAAGATACTTTGAGATTAAGTCTAGGTTTGTGTCTTTATTTGATCATATAGCCGGACACAGCGAATCATAGAATTAAATGTGTATCAAATAGGATAAGAATATGGACCGAGTGTTACAAACTTTGTAACAGCTATATTTGAAAGAAAAAAGTTTTACTGTTTTTTCTGCAATAGGAACGTTGTTGTCGAAAATCCAAACTTTCTGTGCCTCAAACTTTTAAATAATACTAAACTTTCTGTGTCTTAAACTTTTAAATACAGGTAAAACTAAGCTTTCTGTGTATAATCCTTAAATGACACTTAACTTTCTGTGTCTCAAACTTTGAAATAATACTAAACTTTCTGTGTATCAAACTTTTAAATAACACTTAACTTTCTGTGTCTCAAACTTTGAAATAATACTAAGCTTTCTGTGTATCAAACTTTGAAAAAAATACTAAACTTTCTGTGTCTCAAACTTTGAAAAAATACTAAACTTTCTGTGTATCAAACTTTTAAATACACGTAACACTAAACTTTCTGTGTCTCAAACGTTTAAAAAATTCTAGATTTTTTGTGTCTCAAACTTTTAAATAACACTAAACTTTCTGTGCATCAAACTTTTAAATAACAGTAAACTTTCTGTGTCTCATTACTCTCAACCTTTTAAATAAAATGAAACTTTCACTGTCTGCTTTCACAATAATGTTGCCATCAGTAAAATTCTAAAGAAATAACAATAATGTTGTTATTACAATGAACTGAGCATTGGCAGTTTCTATTTTATAAAAAAAAACGGGTTATGATCCGGAGGACAGCAGGCACTTGTAGGCCGACGTGTCCAAACACACGTCACTGAAATTTTTTTTTATCTATATGAATAGCTTAAGTACTTACGTACATTTCTTCTGTGACTCAAGTTGTATCCTATTTTCACCCAGACCTGATGATTTTAAATGATGTAAGTAATATACATGTAACGCCTTGTCCACTAAAATGCCCTAGTTGCTTTACATAGGCCATGACCAAGCACGCTACCCTCTAAACTCACAGTTAAAGCGCATGACTTTAGTAAATGTATTCGGACAGGATGGTTTACTGCTCATTGCCGGATTATCACCGGTTTTGTGGCTTAGCGGTGAGACACTCGCTCAGAGATCGGGAGGTGCGTGGTTCGATCCCCGGCCGAGTCAAACCAAGGACTTCAAAATTGCTATTAGCAACTGATCCGCCTAGTGTCTGGCATTATGGGTTTTAGTGCTAAATATGTTCGGCCCAGTGTGAAAATAATGTGACTGGGTGTGATGTACGCAAGCGCTCCTTACATCACAATGTGACAGCACGCATTCAATTATCACCAGCGCCGTCTCTGATATAACCTCATTGTTGACTGGGACGCTAACATTCAAACAACCAACCAACCAGTCGGATTATCATTCAATAGCCTTTCCCAAGTATGTGCTTAAGTAAACGCTAACTGGCCAAACAACTAGAGTTCGAACCCCAGACCTCTTCGTCCAATGAAGAGCCGGGGTGTCTTCCTTTAGAGCACGAAAAAATCTCTAATTATCCCTAATGATGATTACATAGGACTACTATCTTCTTACTTCTTAGTCCTAGCCATCGTGAATCATGGTGTCGTCAGTGTTGGCCGTTGGGGGCCGCGTCCGGGGCAAGCTGGGCTGTGTGTGTACACAGTGATCGACTGATAAAGCCAATGATCTAGATTGCCCAGATATAAAGATTACAGGACTAGATCAGTCTAGTCAAGGTCGGTCGGACTAACCAGGCACACGCGCTGTACGAAGGCATTTGTGTTACAGTAGAGCTGTGCAGTAAGACAGTCTCTAGTGTAATAAACTCATCACCTGGATAGTGTATGATTACATTCCAAACTGTTCTGTTAGTTTTTTTTAGGGTTTTGACTTTTATTTGGTAAATATTTTTAATTCGTGTCGGAAAGCAAACGCTGCCAGTGCTTTAATCTATTGGTTTCTTTATCCTTTTACAAGTTGTAAGGACTTTTTAAAAAAAAACATGCATACTGTTAGTTTAATAAGTCTGGAAAAAAAATTAATGTAGAGACTTCACTGCGCATCAATCAGAGGATTATTCAAACGCATTAACTTTGTGATAACTAGTGTAAGATATTTAAGCCTGTAGGTCTACTCATATTGTCCTGTGTCGAGGATCCTATGTTATAGATCTACTAACTGCCCTATCGCTGGTAGACTTCATAAACAGTGTTGTATTATATTGTATTCGGTGCTCACTCGAGGGATGTCGTGTTCGAACTGTAATTGACAGCGATATGAGTTCACATGTAGCAGTCAGAATGCGCAGGACGCGAAGGTAATTTACAAAAAATAAAAACCCTTTCAATTTTCATTCTCTAAAATAGATCACAGTAGTTTATACATAACGTATTACATGTATATATATATATTGCGTACCTGTGTAGTTTCACTTCTGTGTGGTACCTTTAATACAGAGATGTAAATCTTTCAGATTAAAACTGATTTGCCTTACCCCCCCCCCTCTAATTTAGGATTTCAGCTCAAATATCAATCAGTACTTCAATACCTGCCTGCAAGTAACTTTTTGCAATATTGAACTTAATTAAGAGCACAAGCCCTGCTCATGTAACCCTTTTAAAGAGTTACCCTTGCCTGCTGTTACTCTATAGTTCTATTAATTCCAAAGCACATTGCGTCTCACGTCTAGCTCAGTTTTTTTTTTCTCATCAGCCATTTACAATCCTGTTAATAAACTATACACCTGTGATATTATAATAATATTAGTAATAACAATAATAAAAAATAATAATAAGGATGATGGTGTAGAGGTTTTATAGAGCATACCCCCCCCAACACACACAAGGGAAAAAAACAACAACAAAAACCAGCTTACTTGAATTGAAAGTTCATTTGTTCGACAGCAATTTTTTTTATATTGAACAGAAAACCATTAAGGGCCTTCAACCCGGTAATTACATTTCACTTAGTCAGTAGGGGACTTATTATTCTATAGTTACATTACCATTCATTTAATGCAGGAATAAACACTTGCAATTCTACGTAGCTCCTGCACTAATAGTTGTTTCACAAGGATTATACTGCCTCAATTTAGATATTTTCATAGATGATAGTTTGGATTGGCCATCTGTTGTTTTGAGCTTATACACTTCATTTATTAGCTGGGCAGGATCTTTAAAAACTTTTTTTTTAAAGTTTATTCTTTTATTTCGTACCCCTTTTGTTTTCCGCTATTTCTGAAACGTGTCAAATATTGTCTCTTTAAAAAAAAACTGATCTGCGAGTATAACAAGGTATTGTACTTAAATAAAAAAAATGAGATTTGAACAATACTGCCTGTGTGTGTGGGGGGGTTAGAATGGCAAAGTTATATGAGTCCAACTTAAGCCAGAAAAAAGAACAGCCACTCATGATTTCGCGCATAACATACAGACTAGTTTCTTTGTTTAAGAAGTCTCAAAGTTCATGGAGCCTAAATTACACCATTTGGGTTTGTTTTTTTTTTACACCAAAAGAGGTTTATCTCTAACGCATGCTCGCGTGATCAGTTCAGACCTTTAAACGCGTTTTTTTTTGTTTTGTTTCTTATTTTTGTTTTACTTTTTAAGAACTAAAGAAACTGGACTTGCGACCTTGCCATTTCAGTCCCGCCTGTTGAATCGTCGCTTGTGTCACCCACTCCAGTATGTGACGTTTTTCTGTGTCTGATTCAGATCTATACAAACACCGTAACCCAACCTTCACAATTTAAGAAGTGGACAGTAAGCTCTCTATGAATAAGATCAGATGTAACGAAGAGCTTAAGAGAGGAAAGCAAAAGCAGCTGTTTTGGTGGTTAGAAATAGGTTGTGGGTCAAATTGACTCCTCTTGAACTTTAAACGTCGTACATAGGATTCCAAGAAATGTTTGAAAAAATTAGAGTATGCTTATTTATTTTTTTGTTTTTGATTTTTTTTTATTTCTCGCAACACGTTTAGTAAATCTTGGGAGACCGGAGTGATCCCCAAAACTCATTTAACTTGTGGATGGATGAATAATTAGTTTAACACATGTTTAGCTCTCTCTATATATTGTAATTGAAAGCTCAAATAGTCCCTGTCGCCACATGAATCAGACATTGGTTGTAAATAAATAGAAGCCCTGAGATCATCGTTAATGATGGACTGGGCTTGTAAAAATTTCAATCAATCAACAATCAATCAATCATGTAAATAAATAGAACCCTTGCAGTTTCCTTTTCTGTCGTAAAAATTAAGGTCAAGTTTACCTACTCATCGTAATATTGTATTAAGTTGACATTTCTAACGTTTACATGATCTTACATTGCACCGAGACAGCGGACTCATTTCAAGATCCTTCAACCAGAGACACTAGAAAGGAGAGAGACACGAAACCTGGCGGTCGAGCTTCTTCACATAAGTTTATTTACCGTCGTGATATTCTGATCCGAAACTGCAAGTTTCCGAGTCTCTTCTTTCCCTGGTGTATGAACAATTATGAAATGATATGCGTCATAACAGTATTGCCAGTTGTGGGGCCTAGATAGCTCAGTTGGTAGTGGCTTCGCTCCGTGGCCAAGAGGTCGCGAGTTCGAAACACAGCCGAGCACAGTCCGGGCCCCTACTGGTTGGGTCGGTGTCAGTATTATGTGACCGGCTGAGGCTAAGTCATGGTATCCCCGCTAGTCTCTGGGTGGCAGCCCGTAAATTGTCATTGGGACCCAAGCCCTGAGAGCACCTTTGAAGTGGAATTGGGCTTGTAAAAATACCCTTTAAGCTATTGCCAGTTGTTTGTTTATTGGTCTATTAATGGTTCTGGCCTAAATCTATGTCGCAACTTAGGAAATGCAATCTCTTCCGCATTCCCTGTTGCTGATTGCGCGTTTATGTGTGTGGCTTGGTAGGAAAAAAATATTACGCAGCTTTAAAAAAGAGAAAAACGCCTTAAGACCACCTTTGAAACACGATCCCCCATTATTAGATAGATTTAGGTCAAAACCATAGTTTTGTCTATTTTTAATCGATGTATTCAATGGCTTGCATGAATTTGTCAGATCAAAATGTACTATGGTCTATCTCATTTGACAGCATAAGACTAGTTAGGACAATTTAGAGTTGACAAACTCTAGTTGTGCGAAAAGGATGTACCCCGGCAGCCTCGATTTCACTGTTAGTTCTCGCGCCCGTTTTTATATATACACGTACTACAATCAACTTAAGTCCTTTATCAGGGGACATAACCAATGACATCGACTTAGGTGGAAAATCGAGCTGTGTGTAAGTCCTTATACACTAGCAATTGCTGTCATGAGGCACAAAAAAAAACCAATCAACTGAATTGAATTTCGACGCAACTTAGACTCCATTTTCCCTTTATGAAAGCGACCCTAGTCTGTTTTTAAACTTTTTGCAATCGTTGCCAATGTTGACTCTTTTCTCCATGTTTTCTACAGCAAAAGAATGGCCAGCAATGGAAGCCCAGTGAACGGCAAGGCGGGCTCCAACACGAACACCACTGGAGTTGCTCACAAGATGCAGCGCCCGGCGCCCGACACTAAAGCCTCTACCCCGACCAATGCTCCCTCTGTGCCAGGCGTGACTGCCAGCAGTGAGGCGCTCACGCCCAAGAATGGCGTGCCCAGCCCCGGTAACGTGACCTTGACCCCCGGAAGCCGGAAGCGACCGCGCGCTGATCCGGACCAGCATGGCAGAGCCGCCAAGAGCAAGGCGGACAGGGAGGTGGAGAACATCATGGGAGACTCGAGCAGTATCCCGACGAAACCGGACCTGTCCTCCATGGTGAAGGTGAGTGACGAGCATCGTTTGTCCAGTCCTGTCTATGATCTTACTGAGGCTTGCTTAACGTTGTTTGAGGCAGTCCTATCTCGTCAGCCGGTTTCACATAACGTGTGTCCCGTACGGAAGACTCTGGACCGGAAATTTTGAAACAATTCTCTCCCTATACATCAGCCCAACTCCTTCACACGCACGGGCACGCACCATGTAGAAACAAAACAAAAAACAAAAGAAATAACGGATTACCGGTCAGGAGACGGTCCGGAGTCTTCCCTGCGGGATACGCGTCATGTGAAAGGACATTTATTCTTGTAGCATCATGTGAAAGGACATTTAGTCTTGTAACGATGAGGGAATATTGCTGGTGATTACGGTGTCACCTGTGTAAGTGTTGTGGCTCACCGTGAGGTTTAATCGACTCTCTGCCTCGCGTGTAAATTCAAGGCACCTGGAACTGTACGTCATTATTGTACCAGTTGTTGAGTTGTTTTCTTTGTTGTTTATTGTTATTGATATTGTTTCTGTTGGTTGCAGTAAGTTATTATGACTATATCGATTTTTGTTTCTAACTATTCTTTATTGAGTGTGGAGCCTCACCAAACCAACCCCACATTGCAAAATGGAGACGGCCTTTTTTAGCGTAGGTTATGAATAGAGCTGGGTAAAGTCTGTGCCTCTGTCGAATTCTAACCTGAAATTTATTTTTTGCGGAAGGGGTTTGTTTCAACCAATAGATAAACTCCATCGAAATCTAAATTAGAGGCATGCATTAATACATCATTGTATCCTTAGTAGTGGTAGTAGTAGTAATAGTAGTAGTAGTAGTCGTAGTAGTAGTAGTAGTAGTAGTAGTAGTAGTAGTAGTAGTAGTAGTAGTAGTAGTAGTAGTAGTAGTAGTAGTAATATTAGTAGTACATGTAGTAGTAGTAGTGGTAGCGGTAGTAGAAGTAGTAGTTGTAAATGTAATAGTACTCGTAGTAAATTTATACTTTGCTATATTTTTTGGTGTTTTCCTGGAAATGACGTTGAGGAATGCTTATTTAATCGAAAATTATAGTCATAGTTATATGAGACTACGTGTCATCGAATCATGCCTATCTTTCTGATGATAGCTGTCGATCGTGCTAGACTGTCTAGCCCTATCTCACTGACCCACCAAGCTGACACAGTTTCTCTCCAGCTCTCTGCCTGGCCGTGTGAGGACAGGAAGATCGAGAGTTCAAGCCTTGTTGGACCCGGCGTTACCCTAGATGTTTCAGGACATGTTAGGCAGATCAAGCCTTATCTTCCGTGTGCAAAGTCCAGTACACACTCTATCTCTTTCTCTCTCTCTCTCTCTCTCTCTCTCTCTCTCTCTCTCTTTCTTTCTCTCTCTCTTCCTTCTCTCCCTCTTTCTTCCCCCCCCCCGTACTCTCTCTTCCTTCTCCCTCTCTTTCTCTCTGTCAAGTATAACCAGACAGTTTCATTCACAGCCCCAGCTTAGTTGCGCGTACTTAAATGCAGTTTGACCATAATTTTAAGACATCATATTCGTGACACAAGTAGAGAGCCCTATCTGTCCAACAGAGGCATATTATTTTAGATTAGAGGCTTAATTTATAGGATCTCAATTTTGGTTACAAAAAAGTTTAATCATAGTGTATAAAGGGTTGAACAGAGAAGCGTTGAAGTAGTTGTTGTAAATGAGTGACCGAGCGATACATATGCCTACATGCACTTTCGGTGGCAGGGTCGAGCCGCAACTGGGAATGAGAATAGAGCACAAAATCATCGTTCTTTCCCGCAAGCAATAATTGTCTTCAAAGAGATAGTTTGCTGACAGGACCGATAATTTGCGCACTAATCTCATCCCCAATATCGTCGTTGTAGGTTGAGTGTCTGTGCTTGGAATTTTTGGCTTGTTCATTATAATCTCAACTGGCTCGGAGAGGAAGGTTTGAGCCTACTTGAACATATACGTGTAACTTGATTCGTGGCGTAGTCGAGTGGTGGACTGTAGCTAGGTTTTCAGATCGAGAAGTCCGAGGTTCTTTCATAAAATCGGTTAAGATTAAGATAAAATGTGGTTGTGCGTATTGACTTTTTTTTTGTCTCTGTGTGGACTAGTTTTGATGGCAAGTTGTTATCAGTAACGTTTTGAGAGTGAAAGTCACATCCCATGTCTAAAAGTGTCAAGGGATGAAACGCTTGCCCTTGTTATCTTGTCGGCCTGTAATCAGCTGGTTAGGAGATGGGTAGACTGTGTATTGTTGTTTTTTTTTTATAGATAGATAAACTCCATCGAAATCTAAATTAGGGCATACATTGAATTATGTGTTTTTAACTGTAGAAAAAACCGGTGTAAACCACTAGACTTTATCATCTCCTAGCTAGGCCGCCATGAGTACGGTGGCCTAGGGTTTAGGTATGTAAAGGCAGGTTCATAGGTTTTCTTTATGTGGTGATAAACGCATTGTGCTATGAATCTTTTATAGTGATAACCCAAAGCTACACAGAAGAGGCAGTGTAGCCTTGTGATAACCTAATACCATGGCACACCAAAATGACACGGCTCTTATTATTGGAGACTGTTCATGGAAAAAAAATATTTGAATACATCTATGTCTGAAACCGCTTATTGGTCTCAATAGAAGAATCGAACCGGTGCAACATATTTGCCCTATACGTCTGTTTTCTCGGTCAGGGTAAATCGTAGGAAGTGTTGATGGGCTTTGTCCTCTGTCGATATTATCGATTTACAAACCCCTTTCGATATATCTGCAGCTGTAGCAGCGCATACTTCTTCAAAACTTGCATGGAAAAGAAGCACGTTTAATAGTATCATCTTTTCTGTAACATATCCATAACGCCCTTTAAAAAAAGCCAAAACAACACTGCGATGAAACGGTTAGAAAATATCCGGATAAAACATGACTGATACCGTTCGAAAGTTCCCTTTATCCGATTGTATCGGAATTTTCTTGAGTTGATTTTCATGACATTAATGTGGTTAAAAAAGCTGCGTTTATGGTTACCTGATATGGCGTGTGGTTGCTTATGTCATGCTCATAAAAATGTGTTTGCCTGTTTATCTTAATCTCGCACCTGCAGCCGCTTAACAGTTTGAGTTGTTCATGTACTGCTTATTTAGTGCATCTGAGCTGATCACTTGTGAGTGTGAAGCTTTAGCGCCACCCCCCCCTTTTTTTTTCCATTCTCATTGTCAACTCTCTACCACGTTTTTCTGTCTAATGCAACTAAGTCGCGCTGGCCTGGAGTCCAAGTGGGTCGTTGGTTGGAGCCTTACTGGGTGGTCAATCAGTGATATATGATCTTTGTTGAACGCAATATAGAGGGTTGCCCGCCTCCCTTAATTTGCCGCAATGTTAAGGCTTGTGACATTCACTCACGACAGAGTGCCTGGTCAGAGTTTCGGCGGCCTATTAAGTGATGCTAAAACAAATTGCGGAAGTTTTGAGACCTGGATGTAATATTAGCTCGATCAGGCGAACCACGAGCTGCCCGGGACAATCATAGTGCAGTATGTGTCCAAACTTTTTTCGAAAAACACGTGGGAGTTTTTTTTTTCGCATTAAATGCATCTATACAACTATACCAACCTTTTGTTAGAAACAAAATTGCAGTGTTTTTGGACATAAATCTACCTACAGGTGCGGAATTCTGCATAAAAATGGTTCAAAGAGCGTTTTACTTAAGCTGCGTAATAAATTTTTCCTATTGGAACACACAAATTGGTGCGCAATTCGCAAGAAGGAAGGTGGAAGAGGTGCTTTTTCCCAAGTTTTGACGCAGATCTAGGTCAGAACTTTTGGTCATAATTATCTTTATCGGAAAAAATTACGCCTTTGAAAATTTTTAGAGTGCTGTAAAATGAAAAACGGCATGACCGTTGGTCGGTTCATTGACTTACCTTAAACTAAGCCACCTACCTGTTGGACTACACCCGCGGTAGGTCACGCATTGACCGGTGAGCTGACCAGGCCAGTCTTGGTCAGTATTTTGCTGAAGTTCCGAGACTGTTTGTGTATGTGTAATGTATTGATTTTCTGGACTCATAATGACAATTATGATCTTCATCACAGCGGATTGGTCAAGCCACATTATCATAAATAACATTATCATAACCGTCACAACTACTTGAGATCATAGAAACTGTCAACTTTACGCATCTGTCATCCCCAGTCCCTATCTTCCCGCATAACATTTTATTAGAAAATTTCTCGAAACATCACTACTATATTGGAAGAGTTGCAATAACGTTCCATGGTGCATTGTAGTTTGTTACTAGGTGTACGAGTACAATGTATTTGTTTCAGAACATCACTACTATATCGGAAGAGTTGCAATAACGTTCCATGGTGCATTGTAGTTTGTTACTATATGTACGAGTACAATGTATTTACTTCAGTGGCTGAGTCCACAAATATAGTTTTACAGCTATTGTACCCTCTTTTTCTTCTTCTTTTTTTTGTAATTTGGGCCAGTGGCCTTTCGTACTGTATAAAGATTTCATCTCATCTTCTATACAACAATGATTCTCCATAAACCTAATGAAAAGTCTTAATCGGTCATAAACCTCCTTTTTCTTCCCGATCACGCGTTTATGGGAAGTGAATAACTGATTCGGTATGTGTGAGTGTGTATGTGTGTTGTTTTTCTACCGATGTAACGAGAAAGTAACGGTGAAGTTTAATAAAAAGCCGGGGGCGGCCCACATTCACTACATATCTTTTTGCGATTTGGGTAACAGCTGGTGGCTCGATTCAGATCTCATTCAATCTGGCTATAGTTACAGTAAACAGACATAGACACACTTGCTTGCACTCATACCAAAACAAATCGATCATCGTGTACTTGGGAAGAGTAATGCATCCACCTTTTTGCGATATTTGGCTTTAATGAGTAGCTAGTGGCGATGTTTCGATTTGTACTGGTTTTTAGGTCTTAGTTATATTGTGGCTGTATGTCTGGATTCTGATCACGATCACAGGTCTGTGATTGTAGTGAACGGGCTAAAGCAACACAGATATAATATACCAGGACTAGAAAAGTCAAATGATGTAGTCGTAGCTGTCACGTTGTTTCTCGTTTTCTTTGAATACGCGGTTTCTTTTCTTTTTTATTATTCAGAACATTGCATCTTAGGAAGCAGTAGAGGTACACTGCCCAAAATTCCTAGATTTTGAACTTTAGATAGGTCTATGATTGTGTAGGCTATAGTGGACGAGCTATAGCAACACAGATAGTAAGTAAAGAAAGTCAACTGATGCAGTCGTAGCCGTCACGTTATCTCTAATTTTCATTGAACACGCGGTTTTTTCTTCTTTTTTTTTTCTCTTCAAAACATCGAATCTTGTATTCACAGCCCTGTAGGTCTCAGAAGAGCTTCGTCCCTATATTTAGAGCTAAAATATATACCTTACTTGAAAAAAATTTGACTTGCTTAAACACACAGCTCTACTGCGAGTGCGACTCCTGTTCAATTCCTTTCGATGATCCGTTTTTGCTTTCACATGGTGCATTCCCACGTGGTATATAGGGTCAGAATTCTGTTCAAAGGCTCCGGTCCGGAAGCAGTTCGGAGTTTTCCGTAGGGGCCGGATACGGATTGTGTGAAACGGGCCTAAGAATAATGATTAATTGGAGATTAGATACAACGTTTGCGTTATCAAATGAAATCCGTACATGTACAGTAGACTATGTAGGTAAAGTCCATCCTCAAGTCATGAACAGGGTCACTCATACAAAGTCCATTGTTCTGGTTTTGTTTATAAAATTAAACCAAGGCGCAAATGTCAGGGCTCTTATCCAAGTACAACAATGTTGCTGTCAATTTATATGTAAATTCTGGCGTGGGTCAAATTGGTTGTATTCTAATCGCTGCTTGATTTGTAGGGGGAGGTAATCAAAGTTCAATGGTAGAGATTCAGGTTGTGGGGTGTCTTGACCGGGCGAGGGATTAGCAGCAACGACAGACCTACCTGGCCTGAAACTGACAACGATTTGTCAAGATGGTGTAGTAACTTTGTCTGGTGGCCAGGAGGGTAGTGCTCAGTCGATATACAATACATGTAGTATAACTATTGAAAATAGTCTACGTTGTGGTAGGCTCACTGCTTAAATCAAGACAATCTTACAATAATTGATGCTAAATGTTACGATAATTATAGGCCTGGCAGTCAATATGAGCAACAACGACATATAAGCAACATCAAGCGCAACAATGATAATAATAATGATAATAATAATAATAATAATAATAATAATAAAAATAATAATAATATTAATAATTATAGTTATAATAATAACAACAAAAACAATAATAATAATAATAATAATAATAATAATAATAATAATAATAATAATAACAACAATACGGATAAAATTGAACATATGAACAGCAATAGACATAGGGGCAGCTTGGCGGAGTGGTTAGCGCGTCGGACTCGAGCTCTGGAGGTCGCGGGTTCGATTTCCGACCGTGCCATGTTGCAATTGCCTTGGGAAAGCAATTTACCCTAACTTTCCCCCCAGTCCACCCACCTTTAAAATGGGTACCCAGCTACAGGATTCAAATTTATTTGTTTGCTGGGGCATTAGAAGCAAAAAGAGAGAACAAGTCACACCAATCCTATGTGGTTTGCATTGGCTTGCTATTGAGTACCGTATAATGTTTAAGATATGCCTAATCTGTTATAAA
>BMAT01007682.1:63007-88534 GCA_019649035.1 Elysia marginata | reverse complement strand
GAAGAAGAAGAAGAAGAAGAAGAAGAAGAATAACAATAATAATAATAAGAATAATTAGAACAATAACAATAATAATAATAATAACAATAGATAAGAATAATAATAATACCAAGTTAATTTAAAATTGGGAAAACAGAAATTGAAAACGGAAAATGCCGAACTATAATTCTGCGCAGGCTGTTGAGCTTCCGGTCATAAATTATGCATAGATAATAAACAAGCCATAGGTGCCAGGTTGGGCTAATGATCTGTAAGTTTTGCCGCCGCAATCTTCGTATGAAAAGATAGTTTCGGCATGACAAAAGAAATTATGTGTTTCTATTTCCCTTAATTGCAAATTTGGGTACAAGCCAAATTATCTGTTTGATATTTATGCCAATAAAAAATTAATAATTATGTTACTCTGTTTAATTATATAAATTATTATTGACGCCTACACTTGCAATTTTTTAGGGGGGGGGGGGTCCGATTTCTGTGCAATAATTGAGACTACAATGATGGCTTAGGAAGAATGCATGAAAATTGCACTGTCTATCCCATAGATTCATAACACTGAACATTAGCACGGAGTGAAACAATAAAACATGGCCAGTTTTACCAGAAATCTTTAACCCATCTTATTAATCTGGGTGTTGCCTATTTGCATTATTTTGTGAAGGTGGTTGCATTTTTTTTAATATAAGTGCTCTATCAAACCGTTCCTGTTTTTATTTTTTGTTTGTTTTTGTTTTTGGTTTGTTTGGGGTTTTTTTGTTTTTGCTCTATCAAATAGTTTCTGTTTATTGTTGCTCTATCAAACAGTTTCTGTTTGTTTGTTGTTGCTCTATTAAACAATTTCTTTTTGTTTGTTGTTGTTGTGGGGTGTTTTTTTGTTGTTGTTGTTGTTGTTTTTTCATCTGTTCCTAGCGATTACTTTGCGACTTTGCTCTGGGTCATATTTTAAGCATAATGGTCTTTTTGGAAAAGGGAATGAAAGAAAGAAAGACAACTCATACCTAATATGTCAAGGAAGGATCTGGGACATAATGTATTTCATCTTAGGCTATATAAATGTTATAATAGACTAGATCTATAATCTCTCTGTTTGTCTGTCTGTCTGTCTGTGTACTAAGCACCACTCTTCGCCCTCACTATGGTGAGGTTTAAAAATGTACACAATCATTTTTACTAAAATTAATCGACGCCTCTATTGGGCGCATTTTTTCGCGCATAAATGTAAATCTAGGAAAGATTTTTTTCGACATTTTAAATTTCATTCGGTAGGCTATCAAATTTTAGATCTACTAAGAAGCTAGACGGCGGGTTAAACAAAAGAAATTCGTGCAGCTTCTCTTGGGGAAATTAAAAAAATTCCTTGTAATCGCATCTACAAGCCTGCGTTGGCAAAACAATATGAAAATTTTCCTGGTGCATCTCTTACGCTTGTCATTATCAACCACCGGTACATTTTGTACTTAAACTAGCAAAAGTCTATGAAGCTTAATGATTTTTTAAACCGATTCCCAGCAGATAGCAGGCGGAGTGTCAAGGCCCACCCACAACACAAAGCAAACAACGCGATTTTAGACTAATGTATACATTCTCCAATCTGGCTCAGCTGATTTTTCTCCGCCATATAATACATCACTATGGGACTGTTCCATGAACTTTTAAAAATTCTTTTACAGTAGTTCCCCTTGGACAATGGTGAGTTTTTAGGCTTAGATTCAGCACTAAAGTTATTTGAGTAAACTACCTCGCCAACAGAAGAGTTAACTGGTGAGCCCACCTTCTGATTTTACCAACAAAAAAGCTTAGTACTGAAACAGTTCCATTGCGGTCGAGAGAAAGAAAGAAGAGGGGGGGGGGGGGTTGAAAGACGTAAAGAATGAAAGACGCAATACAAAAAGTTTTTAAGTCCAAATCTTCGTTCACAGGTTTTATGGTGATCTAGGTAGTCTAATTGAAAGTAATATAAATTATTCGTAATCCGACTTTTTGAAGGCGTCTGACTAAGTTCAAAGTGTTGCAAGGGAAAACCGCTATTTTGGTGCAAGAAGACCAGCCTTCCACACAACTTTCAACGTAGTGATCAGTAAAATATGATGTGGCTAGTCAGTCTGGCGTGTACGGATAAAGCCTGAAGTACGAGTGATTATAAAAGACGATAGATATTTGATAGACAAATAGATACACAGGAAGACGGTAGATAGGCTAATCATTACAGGGTTATAGGAATACAGGAAAAATCATCTTGATGAGCCAGTCTTGATCCCGATCTCCACCTACTAGTGGGGATCAAAGAGCTGGCTTGAAAGGGAAATCCATCCAGAATTTGTATCTGTGTAGTAGGTAATCGACTTGGTTTTTGACTGAGTCAATACTTGAGGCAGTAACAATGATCTCGGGGCAGCTATTCCATGTCTCAACAATCCTAAGACTAAAGTAGTGTTTTTTCTTATATCTAGGCGGCAGTTTTTTTTTTGCGGGTTTGCAGCAATGACCTCTTGTTCTTGTGTCTTTGTTGAATGTAAGATAGTCTTCAACATTAACGTTATAGAAACCGTTTGTTAGTTTGCCTGCTTCTACCAAATCTCCATGAATTCTTAACTTCTATACAATAAGCTTGGGAGGTCTAAGGCTTGCAGTCTTTTTTCGTAGCTGAGATTTGATGTATCTGGTACTAGTGTTGTTACCTGTCGTTGAACGTTTTCTATTAATATTGCGTCTGTTTTATTGATTTGGACCATACACAGTTCCAGTACTCCAGATGTGAGCGCACTAGGCTTTCGAAAAGGGTCATTAGCATAGGTTTGTCGATAAAGTCAAAAGACTTCCTGATCAGTCCCACAATTCTGTTGGCTTCATTTTACTAGTTTTTTTTCACAGTGCTTGCTAAATTTTAGTTCACTAGCGTTAAATAAACAGATTGACAAACACAAACCGTAAACCAAACTATATGCAACAAATAAATGTATGACGCTTTAATTGACCTAACTCTAAGGCCTAGATCAACGCGACTCATTATACTTTTGTTTAGGTCGCGCTGGCCTAGACCCACCTATTAGAGTTAAGGCCTAATATGCAATGCGCGTGAATAAAGAAATTACATAGTACATGTATTTTCTACACGCGTCACGTTTCAATTCTTCTCTGAGATTGTGTCGCCCACGCTGAGTCAGAGAGAAAGGGAATTTTCATTCATGAAAACTTAACTCAAGCTTTTGACTTGTCAAGATTAGAATGGCCCAGAACAAGAAGAGAATAAAAGGAAAGAAAAGAAAGGAAGCATACTCCCTCCCTTTCCCCTCCCCCTTTGAAACACACGCAACTTCGACTCACTTCTTGAATTAAAATCGGCAAAATATACAAATTTTTTGTAACGAGAGAGAACAAGCGGAAAGGGAGGAGGAGAGGGGGCGTGGCTTAACTCAAGCGATCAATGATTCCTCGCTCCTCGCTCGCCTGTCACTGTCACACATATGGGCGGGGCCTGTGGATACTTCGCCATTGATTGGCTGCGTGCTGCCCTGCGATTCACTGAATAATTGTATTCTTCTCCGCATAGTTATAAAGTAACCCCCCCTCCCCTTCAAAATGTGAATGTAAATAAACACGTTTTATTTTTAATTTATTTTGATCAAATCTCTAACAATCAAGTGTATCAAATAATTGAAAGATCGTGTTATAAAAATAATTTATGTGCATGATGTTTTCAAGTAGGGCTTACATTGTGTTGTTAGGAAGACGATTAGGGGGTAAAACAGAAACATCATCCCTTCTTTAGAAATCAGCATTAAGAAATGCTAGAGACTACGTTGTACTTTAGACCTAAAGGTTTTTTTTTTAATTTTTGCCTTTTTTCCCTTTTATAAAGAATTTAGCACACAGATAATAATGAAATATTTCTTTAGTATGAGTCTCTTGCTTTAATATAAAAGGGTAGTAGGCCTAGTAAATATGAAGCAGCGAATGTTCCAGTTTTTGTTTTTATAATTAAAGTTTATATTGTCTATTAAATATTT
The DNA here is from genome assembly GCA_019649035.1 of Elysia marginata. NCBI lineage: Eukaryota > Metazoa > Mollusca > Gastropoda > Plakobranchidae > Elysia > Elysia marginata. The sequence continues at coordinate 84,530 of BMAT01007682.1, read as the reverse complement.
TTAAACAGACGTTAGCACACGACTCGGCATGAGTCGGCATCAATGATTCAATTTTATTTAAAACGATTTCCCCTGACGCGTATCCCGTACGGAAATCCCCAGACCGGCTTCCGTCCAGTAATCCGTTTTTGTTTTGATTTGTTTTTTTCACATGGTACGTTCCACTGTAAAATGTTGTAGGTGATAACTGATATACAGAGACAGAATTCTCTCCAACTCTCCGGCTCAAAGCCGGTCCATGGTCGGTCCGTAGACGGTCCGGGGACGGTTCGGAGACGGCCCAGAGACGGTCCGGAACATTCCGTGCGAGATATGCATTAATTTAAATAAAGATTAAATCCGGAAAACTGTTAATTCCGCAACTCGTCTTAAAATCTGATTTTCTATCTACTTGTATATTGTTACTGACGAGACCACAATAGAAGCCGAAATGTGTCCTAAGCCCTATACATGGATTTCCCAAGAGTAGGAACCAAATTACCTCTGATTTCACAGACGAACAGTAATTACTTCATTGGAGACGAACCATGAAAATAAAAACGCTTGAAAACATCAAAATCCTTTTGTCAAAAGCGTCCCCTCAGCTCTTTAAACTACCGGATGTTTAGTTTCCGGTGCGTCTCCAAAAAGTTTAAAGTGCATTGCCCTAGCAAACTAACAAGAGTTTTCTTTCCATATAATTAGGGTAGTCATTATAAACGCCAGAGTGAGGCCTTTCCAAAGGCCTACGACCGGCTCTGTGGCCTAGCGGTAAGACACTCGCTCAGAGATCGGGATGTGCGTGGTTCGATCCCCGGCCGAGTCAAACGAAGGACTTCAAAATTTGTATTAGCAGCTGATCCGCCTAGTGTCTGGCATTATGAATTTAGTGTTAAGTCTAGTCGGCCCGGTGTCAGGATAGTGTAACTGTACGCAAGCGCTCCTTACATCACTGTGTGGCAGCTCGCTTTCAATTGTCCCCAACGCCGTCTCTGATATAACCTCTTAGTTTACTGGGAAGTTAAAATTAAAAAAAAACAACCAACCTAAGGCCTACACGACGACAAACCAAGCCAGGGTTCGAACCCTAGTTTTCTCTGTCCGAAAGCGGAGTGTATGTTACTAGACAACCATCTCACACTCCTGTAGATAAAATTTAATCTGATTAAAACCACATTTATTTTGCGAGAAGATCCTCACTCGGTGTCAACTGTGCCAAAAAAGGGGCGGGGCCAATCTGAAATCTGGCATCGGCTTCATGAATCAGAGACGGCGCTTGCCGCTATGAACTAATTAAAACAGCTCTGTGGCACTGCTAGGCTAGAATCAATGGAACTTGCTCTCTCTCTCTCTCTCTCTCTCTCTTTCTCTCTCTCTCTCTCTCTCTCTCTCTCTCTCTCGGTGACTCGGCATTTCATTGATAATTCCTGCGGCAGCCACCGCTGTCGCCGGCAGAATCAGCTGAGCGTTAAGCCCCGCCCCTTCCGTCATTAGCGAGATAAAAATGGTCCAATGCGTTTCATATCATGTCTTTAGACTTCGTTTTGATAAGGAGTGAGACTAGCAGAAATTTTAATTTCTGTTGCATTAGTCTTACTCTAAGACTGTAAATGGTTTTTGAGTGAGGACTTTGTAATTTGGTTCGTTTCTCAAGGATTATAGGCCACGTGCCGAGGTTGTTGCAACTTAGAGAACATAATTCGAGAGCAAGCCCAGATCTATACAACATTGCTTCTGATTTAATACTGCTAGAATTTATGTAAGTATCTATGTTCTTTTTCAGTCATGCTTATTACATGTACTTGAATAGAAGTTGCTTTAGAACAAAGTTCAAACGTGGGAACATATACAAAATTTATCGGAAAAAATTAGGACATTTTGACATTGAGCTTCTTGTATTTTAATCAATTACAGAAAAGGTGGTTATCAGCTTTAATGTCTTTTATCATGCTGAAATATCGTTGATCTGAAATAAATTTGATATGTGAATAAAAATTTTAAATGTTAAACTTTTTAAGTGGACCATACAAGGAAAAGCTCCTGAAAATTTTCATTTGAATTTTGTCTTAAAGAGAGCGGTTTTTTTTTATGCGTGTGGATTATACGAGGACAGATATAAAAGTTGATTCGCTTGTGTAATTTTCAACTTTATCGGTGGTTATCAAATATGCAAAAACAAAGAAAGAAAGAAAGTAAAAGGAGAGGAATCGAGGCACAATTTATAATTTATTATTTCAGGTTTCGTTTTTTTTTTAAATTTTGTTTAATCTTAGATGTCTTGAGAAAATCAAATGATAAGAGAGGATACCGATATTTTAAAGCTAATAAATTATTACTCTCCATATAATTTCCTTCCTCAGACAGCCTTCTATAGCAAAACACAAGGCTGGACCAAGCATGGCCTGAAAACTGAGACTAAACAATACCAAAACCAACAGACGAGACAAACGACAGAGTTGAAGCGATTCATAAACACCCATCGAGATATTCCTCAGTGGTGGCACGAGCTGTACACTTCCCAAGCACGTGGGCATTGATCAAACTAAAAAAACATGCAACTCCAAACGGAAATCCCCCAAGATACTTTCTCAGGGATGATGGAGATGAAAAGCTATGGAGATGTAGAAACCGCTGTGGTAAATGATATCAGGTGTAACAGTATTGGAATCAGTTTTCTAAATTTCTTTAGCCCATCTGGCCACTCAGGACAACAGCAGAATGTTGTGGATAAACTGGGCAGAGGTCAGTCGTCCGGAGTAGAGGATTCTGACGAGGATGGTGCTGGTGACCACCGGTCAGTGGCGAGTTCTCCAGGACACACTGGTGGTGGTGGTGGTGCAGTTGATAATGTCCAGCGAGACCTGGGGTCAAGAGGTCAGCCTGAAGTGACCACGCCGTCTTCAGGTGGTCATCATCAAACTTCAGGAGGAGGACTGTTTAGGCCGTGGGAGGAGATGGACATTGATGTGGAGGATGCCCAGATAACTTGTGGTGAGTGTCAGTATGAAACACACACTAAGAGTACCCCGTACCTTACCTGTTTATAGCCCGTGATATGGAAACAACCTGACAGTATTGGGAATGAGAATCTAGCATAAAATTATCGTTCTTGCCTGCAAGCGATCGGCTTCAAAGAGGTTGTTTGCCAACAAGAACGATAATTTGGGCTCTATTCTAATTTCAAATTCTAAAGTAACGTACATAACTGTATGATGTAGTCTATGATATATGAAATCCGTATAAGCAGCCCTTGACGCAAGCTTAGGGGACGTAAAACTACTTAAATATGATGTATGTGCGGCAGCCAGATCAAATCAAGTACAAGTCGCAATTCAGACCATTTTAGTGTTTTTAACACTTTAATTAGTTTTATCAAATGTCTTATAAGAGATTACAAAAATCTTACTCTAGCCTGTCTGCATTACGATGTAATATTAAAAAATTATAAAATTATTATACAGCAGGTTGACATCTTTAAAGGGCTTTAACTTAAAACTTTCGGTGCCCGGTCCACCCGGCCTGATTGTCTAACACGTGACGTGAGTTCAGAGGGAACCAGTCCCGTCCTGTCCAGTGAAGAAGGATTCCTGTGAGGCTGTGATTTTGTCGGTTTTATGTGATCATGAACAAAATTAATATTGTAGGAGAAAACAATTAAGAACCCTGATTCAAAAGGCTTTTACTACGTGTCACACTTGACCTAAATAATTGTTCTGGAGGGGGGGGGGGATTTTATTTGAAAACACCTTACTGATCCTAAAGACAAAAAATAAGAAGTAATAGTGTTGGAAAGCCATACAAATAAATGAAGTATGGTTCGGAAAATACATTACTTTTTGCCAAAAGCTTAAAATCTTTTATGACATGAAAAATAAAAAAAGCAATTGTGTAGCACAAATTTTAAAACATGACTATGTAACGCATAATGATTCTGAAAATGCACTACTATTTATCTGAAGGCTTGAAATATTTGTGGTATTCGACATAAAAATAGTAATATTGTTGGAGGGCAAAAATATATTTATTAAGTGTGTAGTATTATTCTGAACATTCACTAGTTTTTATCGAAAGCTTGAAGTTAAATATTTGACAACATATGGCCCAGCATACAAAACATCAACAGTGTTGGAACGCTATATAAAAATATGATTTTGAAAATACAATAGCTTCTAGCGAAATTTTAAATTATTAAATGAAAACTAAACGTAAAAACGGTGATATTGTCGGAAAGCTTTTGAAAGTACGACTTATGACTAAAAAAAACAACAACTAAAATTTATCCGAAACTTAACTCTCTAATGACTTTAAAGGGAAAAAAAATTGAAAAACAGTTCAACCCACGAGGGAGTTATATAATATCGATAAACCCTAACTCAATATCTCCGACAATAAAATGTACGGAAATTTCCAAATCCGGGCTAAGTTCTATAGAATTAAATATTCTAGTTTTCATTTAATAGTCATGCTTTTCACATTTTTTTAAAAAAAATTTACCCTCCATAATTCCTTAAAAGAGATCTATTCGAAGGCGCAGTGTTCTGATTTTTTTTTCAAAAATCTGTTCAAGCTTTTTATGTGGTTTTCTACGATTAGTCTTATTTAGAAAATACATTATAATTTTATCTGATATTTTTTTAGTTTGATAAAAGCATCTAAAGTATGTCACTAAAAAGGCGTTGGTCTAGTGGTAGATCCTCGGCTTTCGGGCCGATAGGTCTGGGGTTCAAGTCCTGCTTTCGTCGACGTTTAGTCCTTAAGAAAGGCTTTTTCCACACATTTCTTCACCTCACGCGTTAAATGAGTACCCGACCTTAGGCAGTGAAAGATCTTGTCAGTGTGCTAGAGTGATGCGTTTTAAATGCTGTTCCTCTTTGAGTTCTTAAGGTGATTTGGTTCTTAATGTCCTGTCGGGAAACCTTCTGAAGCGTTTAAGGCATATTAATGGTTTAGGCGCTATACAAAAACGCTCTTTACTTTACCTGTTCATCTTCTTTTTTCTGTTGTATAAGCTTAGGGGATTTGAAATAAGATAAAGAACCCACCCGAACTTTTTTAAAACTTCATTTATATTTTGTTCAGGTTCTTACTGCTTTAGAAATTAGCTCTGACACATTTTCAGAATGCTCAGTCTTTAAAATCTTTAAAACTCTGTCTCTCTGTGAGTTTAGAAGGTGATTTGGTTGGTACTGGCCTGTCGGGGAACCCGTGTAGAGTGCTTAGGTATTTTAGTGGATTAGGCGTTGTATTAAAACAATCTTTGCTTTATTTAAATGTTTTCAAAAGAACCAGTGTTGGCTAAGGGAAAAAAAGGAAAAACTAAGAATACTTTGTGACTATTTTTGGCTCCACTGTATAGGCAGGTCGGAGTATAGATTTTATTCACATATAAATTTCTCCAGTTGTAGATAATCCGTTCTCCTTTTTTTACTTCTCTACTTTTATTTTCTTCGCAGAATCCCCGAGGACTTCAAACACCGATAAACAAACCTCCAAACCTAGCTCACCCCTCTTACACTCTCCATCCTCCTCCTCCTCCTCCTTCTCAACCTCTCCGAAGCACAACCTCTCTCACTCTACCTTAAAAGAGGAGACCATCACCAGAATACCTTTAAAACAAAATTTACCCCTAACAACGCTTCAGACATCTTCATCAAAAAACCATAACTCCCTTTTCCAGAGCGACAAAAAGGATGTGATTCTCCCAAAATTCTGGTCTCCTTACCAGCTTGCAAGATTTCTGTATGACGAAAACTTTGAACGAATAAGAAACGCCAACTGCGGCGAAGAAGAGTTAGATGGTAAATGCCGCTCCCTGAGGAAAAATCTTGATTTCGCTGCGGCTAAGAGCGAAAATGATGTTAGCTGTTTCAACCACAATGTCCGCTTTGGCTTTAAAAATATTATTTCCGATATGAAAAACTGTGATATTTCTTCGCTCTCAACTCCGTTCTCAGTCAACGGTCTCTCTGCGGCTTCTTTACAACAGCTGTATCTTTATAGGTATCAACAGCGGCAGCAGCAGTTAGAACATCAACATCATCATCATCACCATCATCAGCAGCAGCAACAGCAGCATCAGCAACACCTTAAAGAAGAGCAGCTTTGGTTAAATTATATGTCAACGTTCAGATCTGGGTCATTCCCATCTTACTATGAAAGACCTGAGCATCCGATTTCGAATCATCCTCTGAGAAGCTTCGTCAGCAATAACACTGCTCACTCTAGTCATTACTTACAGCCTAGCAGTCACCCACTCCTGAGTTGTCAATCATCCCCTGATAGCCCCGCCCACTCTCTGAGCTCGCTGCATCATCAACTCGCCTCCACGCTGGGAAGGGTGAACCATTCGACCTTGAACTTGGGACAACCTTCACAGATGACTTCAATGTCCTTGCTTGAGCCTCGCGCCGAGTTTCACTGTGGCCAGTGCAATAAGCCCTTCAACACCCCTCATGGCCTTGAGGTTCACGTCAGAAGGTCACATACAGGGTCAAGGCCGTTTGCTTGTGAGGTAAGGTTGTGTTATTGCTTATTACTTTACGGGTATTACCATGCTGATAATGATGATGGTGATGATGATGACGACTATGGTAGTGGTAGTGGTGGTATTTCTCTCTCTATCTTTATACATCATTGCTATCTAGAATTGTTATCACTATCACCATCAATGCCAACGTCGATACCGTCGTCATCATTATTTTCACCACCATTATCACTATCATTATTTCGTCGTCATCATTATTTTCACCACCATTATCACTATCATTATTTCGCCGTCATCATTATTTTCACCACCATTATCACTATCATTATTTCAATTGTTAAATTTTGAGCATGCTGCTTTTGTAGGGAAGATGGTGTGCAACATGGCAGTGAAGTAATTTCAGAGAGGAAGTGTAGTTGAAGATGGTAGAGATGCCCTAGAAGATTTTTGTTAACAACACCGGACAAGAAATACTAAATAGATCTAGTGTTTTACTTGAATCTTTTATTTCAGAATCGGCAAGTCGTACGATCATATTGGCATTGCCTTTAACAAGTTTCTCGTTGTGAACGTCTTTTATACATTTTATTATCTTTTCAAACTCTTGGAAAGTTTTAAAAGTCTGACCGCTCACACAAATTCATGTCTGCTGGAAAGTCTGCCTCACAGGCCATCTAGATAGTGAAATGAAATGAAACTGTCCAGTGAAATTTTTAGGCTATGTGTGGGAATATCACCACCTTGGTCACAATTATGTATGGATCTTGCTTATTTTAGAACATTAGTGGAAGTCCGAACACAGTTTCCTGTAGGGGCTAGTTTTAGCGCATCTCTCATATTCCCCCCTCCCACTCCCACCCCCGAAGCAGCATGCTTACGAAAAGAATATCTTCCCTATTTAAACACCTTACACTAAAATACTAATTACAAAAACTTCTTATGCTTTAAGTGTGTTTATGTCTGTACCTAGCATACATGTCATGCTTTTCAATGTACATTTATCTTGTTTCTGTATTAGTTCAAATCTGCTTGTTTCCCATTCGACATCTGTTTGAATTTAACGACCAAATGAGAAAGGCACTGGGGACTTATTTGTCAACTGTGTAAAAAAAAGCTATAAAAGTCAATTCGATTAAATTCCCTCTGTTCACGCTGTGTATAATAAGCTAAAAAAGTCAATTCCATTAAATTCTCTCTGTTTACGCTGTGTAAAATTAAGCCATAAAAGTCAATTCAAATTAAATTATCTCTGTTTACGCTGTGTTAAAAAAAGCTTCTCTGTTTACGCTGTGTAAAATTAGACTATACAAGTCAATTCAATTAAATTCTCTCTGTTAACACTGTGTAAAATTAGGCTTCTCTGTTAACACTATGTAAAATTAAGAAGCTCTAAAAGTCATTCAATTAAAACTCTCTCTGTCTACGCTGTGTCCAGATCTGCGGCAAGACCTTCGGCCACGCAGTCTCGCTGGACCAGCACAGAGCGACTCACTCCCAGGAGCGGAGCTTCGAATGTCCCCAGTGTGGCAAGACCTTCAAGAGGTCCTCCACCCTGTCCACCCACCTCCTCATCCATAGCGACACGAGGCCCTACCCGTGTCCTTACTGTGGGAAGCGATTCCACCAGAAGTCCGACATGAAGAAACACACCTACATACACACTGGTGAGATAGCATGTTCTGTTTTTCTTTTCTTTTCTTCTTCTTTTTTTTTTTTTGCTTGTTGCCATCCAATCGCCATCATCATCTCCCATTTGGTCGCCATCATCATCATCAACATTCATTTGATCTCCTCTCACAGAATGCTATTAATAGAACTTTGGGGTTTTCCCTATAGATTTGCTTCCGCTTTTGATGAAGTAGGCTTACTTTTATTTTCTCTCCATAGAAAATAAGCATTATAAATAAGGCCAGAATGCTTGCGTGGTTTGTTCGACCGACTTGAGATGCGGAGGCTGCAGGTTCATTTCCCAAACACGGCTCAAGTTGCAATAGCCCTGGGGAAGAAGAGCATTTTTTATATATAGCGCCTAATCCACAAAATGTGCTTTAGGCGCATTACATGGGTTCCCCGATAAGCCAATACCAACCAAATCACAGAGGAGCAGCTAATAAAGCGCATCACTCTAGCACACTGCCAAGATCTCTCACTGCCTATAGCCGGGTACTCCTTTAACGCATGAGTGCGGCGAAGAAATGTGTGTAAATATCCTTGCTCAAGGACTGAACGTCGACCTGCCGAACCTCAGACCTCTCGGTCCGAAAGCCTAGCGTCTACCACTAGACCACGACGCCACACAGACAAACAAACAGATGGGAAGCAGTTTGCTTGTGTCTACATTTTCCTCAGCCTACCTGTAAAATGGGTAGCCGGACTTAGGAAGTGCTTGAAATTGGTGACTTGATATTTTTGGAGCAATCATGGCGGGAATGTAATAGCCTACATATTCTATTCCAAATGAATTGAAATACACCGGTATGCATAATAGAGAGGAAGATGTTAAGTCTTGAGCCAACAGTCGATCGCGGAAGATTTTAACCAACTCTTTAACTAGCGCATTTAGTTCTATGGAAATGCGCCATATAAGATGTTTTCTTTTAGTTTTTAATTTTTTGCTTTTCCACAAAAAGATCAATGTCTCAGACATTCTCAACACGGTGGCCCGAAAAAGTTGAAAAGTCACTACATTATCATTAAAATTTTTGCTGAAGGATATGAAGAGATTTTATAGGCGAGACGGGAGTTTTTAACGATGATTTTGTTCAGCTTTAAAGATTTGGTGATTTTAGGATCTAAAATGTTGACATTAATCTTTAAAACTGCTGAGTTTAAATAAAAATGATTTATCTACATCATAAAAATTCTTTACTCTTTAAAGCTTTCATAAACTTCCTGGTTCGAACTATTTTATTCAGCTTTGACTTGAGACTTCAATGCATAATCTTTATTTTAGCTTGGAAAGGGGTATGGACTCTTTAAATCTAAAATCTCCCCCCACCCCTATCCCAACTTCTTTAAAAATGTACACAGCTTCAAATAAAGACTTCTTTTTCAATCTTTCGTGAAAAGAAAAAAAAACGAAAGATGAAAAAAAAAAATAACGACTAAACGGGTGTACATAAGGGAACATTAGAAACAGACACAACGAGAGAAGCGAGAGAGGGGGAGAGAGAGAGGGAGATAGAGACAGAGATAGATTGAAACTGTCACGCAGACAGAAAGAACCTGTAAATTATTAAGAAAGAGCGAAAGAACGAGATAGCCACGCAAACAATTTTCACCAATCAAGGGTTGCAATAATATAATTGCAACAAAATTTTTTCTTGAAAGTGTCACGGTTTAAAGATTTAACGTAAAATGTAATGCTTATGAAAATTAGAGAAAAAAACATCATTGAAGCAACGATGATTTTGTAGCATCCTAGTCGACCAGAGGAAGCAGACAAATTCGCCCCCTCTCTTGCTGAACTAAATCAAGGCATTCTATATTTGCTATCTAATTAAAACACTGGCGGAATGAAGCATACAGGCGCTGTGCCTATAAATTTTTTAACGAGGAATTGAAAGTTTTATGAGCTGGCGATAGAAATCGCGTAATTTTACACATTGATACGAAGCTCAACAAAGCGCGGAGAAGGTCATTGCAAAGGGCACAGGTCACAGGTCACCGAAAAGGGGAAGTGAACCCAGCGCGATTCAAGCGATATCGAAGGAAAGTAATAAAGCACACTGAAAGATTCGACATGTTGTTTCCCTTTTCCCTGCATTGTCAAATCATCTTTGTCGGCCTGTTTGTTTGTCTGAAAAAATATCTCCATTTATGTTATTGTCTCTTTTCCAATTTTTTTTTCTGTACCACAAGGGTCTTCTCTGCCACTCTCTCTTTCTCTCTCTGTATCTCTCTTTCTAACTATCTCTCTCTCTCTATCTCTCTCTGTGCCATTGCCTCATTATAGGAGACCCTTTTTATTCTAATTAGTCTTCCTGTATAGGCTTGCTATTTTATCCATCTATCCACCTACCTATATATCTATCTATCTATCTCGCAACTCACTCTTTTCATCGTTTTGCATATCACTCTGTCTCTCCCCTTCCTCTTCAACCCAATAGATTATTATCTTCATCTCTTTTGAAACTGTCTTTGCCATCAATCTCTAAACCGACGTCCATCTCTCAACCTGCCCTTTGACCCCCAGCGTAAATGCCACGTCCTCACATGATCTAATGGTGATTTTAGGCGATTGGTCGCCAAGCCAGATTCTCAAAGCCATACCCTTTTCTATAATTCATAACGGGAAATCTGAACCTGGAACACCCAACCCCCAGGCGTAGCGGGGAATCCCGATATTGAGTAATTTGCCTGAAAATGTCAGATGGTCCTGGGATATCCGTTAACACTGCACTCTTGGAGCCAGAACTGGTCCCAGGAGAACCTCATGTTTCTATACCATCAGGGACTTGTCCTTTAGTCAGTGGGGGCTGTCCTATGCGGGGGAGGGGGGGTGGGGAGGGGGGACAAGGGTCTCTCGCTCGGGATAAGTCAGAGTGAGATTGTGATGCATGATGATTGTATTACTGTGGCAGGGCAGTGATCTTCTGGCGATAGCCAGGCCTGGCAGGGTTTGCAAATCAGTTCGATACATGGAGTTGGGTTTCATCACTAGGATTTGGGGGGAAAATGTCAACACTGGAATGTATACCGGAATCGATGCAGAAGAGAAGGAGCCAAGAAAGTGTGTGTGCGCGTGCGCGAGAGAGATAGAGAGCGCGAGAAGAAAAGAAAGAGTGTGTGTGTGGGTCTGTAAAAGAGTACACCTTAGAATATCACAATCATCATGTGCAATGGTGATTAACTAACGAACACACAGAAGAGGGTTGAAACAGAGAAAAGAAAGTAATAATTATAATGTAGATAGAATTATGGATATGAAATGCAGCAAGAAATTTGTTTTCACGTTAATTAAGTAAAGATAAAGAAAACTAGGAAAAAGACAGCATGTGTATATGTACGACAAAGACAGCAACTTGTCTTTTTTAAAAGTTTGAAAAAAAAAACCAGTACGATGGAAAAATTGGGACGGTCAACGTGTACGTAGAATTATAGATGTAGGAAAGACTGGCTTCCACAAAGCGGCTGTTGTTTGTTTTTTTTTTTGTTTTTTTTTTTTGTTGTTGTTTTTTTCCCTCAAAGATGGTCTTTCAAAATATCTACTTAAGGTAAAATTGTTTTAGAATATACTTCTACACCTTATCGTTTGTTTGAGTTTTAAAGAGCTCAGAGGTATCGTAGTTTAGTTGCCGATGGGTTTAAACTTCGTTTCATCATTTCGCTTCTGATTTTACTCCTACCAGGCGAGAAACCACACAAGTGCCAGCAATGTGGCAAAGCCTTTAGCCAGTCATCGAACCTCATCACACACTCCCGCAAGCACACGGGATTCAAACCGTTTGCCTGTAACAGATGTGGGCGAGCGTTCCAGCGTAAGGTGGACTTGAGGAGGCACTTTGAGACTCAGCATGGAATTCAGGATACCACCACCGAGATGGCGTCCTGTGGGAAGAGAATTGGGGCGATGGCGGGAAGACCCCAACAGTTGTCTAAACCTGCTGGGCAACGCAATACTTGAAAGTTTATTGTGTGTGTGTGTGTTTGAGAGAGAGCGTTATTCCATAGCATTCATGTGCAAACGTAGCTTAATCAAAGTTGATAAGTTTATTGAAAAGGTAATAACTTGCTATAAGATCGAGACGTTCTCAATACAAAGTCATCCACCCTAAACGTAAACAAACTTTTGCAGGAGTGCCAATTTGATCTATCCCTTCAAATTTTCGGTAGAAGTTAGAATATAACCAATGTTTTTAGCTAAAGATCGACCTTTTACACGATATTGTTAAACATAGGGAGTTAGAGATGATGTGTTTTTTTAAATTCTTTATGGGTCTCAATTTAAGTCATTCTAATATAACAGGTCTACGGTCTTAAACGAGCAAGACTTTTGTTAATGTAATTAGATACAAAGACATAAGTATGTATAAGTATAAACTTACATCTTGTATTTAGAGCAAATGCAGACAATCAGAAGTTAAAAAGAACATCATTTAGGATAGCTTACAAACTTTTTGAAAGTATCTGAACCTAAATAAGAAACTCACTACAGAACCAGAATAGGCGGAAAGTATTATTTTGGCCTACCCTGTAAACAAATCCTGGCCAATGTGAGAAATATCTCAAATGTTAGAAAATTGAGGCTGTGCAAATTACGTATTATAGCGTTTCTCTATCTAGATGTGAGGCGCTTCAGGAAGAGTGGATGCAGGATAAACTCTTTTGTGTAATGGACCAACGGGAACCTAACTCATATGGTGGAGTCGCATTGATCCATTGTATGTAAGATTTTTTTTACGCTACACTTCCTGGAGCGTCCGCCATCTTGGTAAGGAAAGCTGTCCTTAAAATTGAAAGTACATGTAATGCAAAGCTTTGGACAGCCGTGCGGCTAAATACCTACTTGATTTGACGTAGACTTTGAAAATGTTTTCGAAACTGAGGCCATGTGAAAGGGAATCTATGAGTGCTGGTTCGTAATAATTATACCAGATAAAACTGTTTTAAATGGCCGTGTTGCTATTTGAAATTTGTTAAAAATCTTTTCTTCAGGCTCTCTATAATACTTTGTTTTGCAAAATTTCCTTATACATACACCCCTATAAATAATATTATTTTTACGTTCCACTTGGTGCAATCAGTAAAATGTTTCTAGTCTACAACAAAAGTTCCCTAAAGCCAAAATGTATAAATTCTTGGTCTACAACTTTCTTTCAAATAGAATTTTACATCAGTTAGCTTTTGAATGTGCAATAATTACAGTTGTTAACATGTTTGTATAGCTATTTATAATAACAACAACAACAAAAAAATAATAATAATAATAATTAATAATAATAATAATAATAATAATAATATAATGATAATAATAATGATATAATAAAATAATAATAATAATAATAAAAATAATAACAATAATAATAATAGTAATGATAATAACATACTGACGCGATGTTTGTTTTCAGCTGATATAATCTTTCTCTGTAGTGAAAAAATAAAACCTGATCATTCATATTTTTACATTTTGTTAGTTCGTTACACATTTTTTTACAATTTAAGAACAATTACTAGAAATGCATAAACCATTTTGATTTCTAATTGACATTCTGAACGTGATGCACTCAGATCTTAATATTTCCAGGTATTTTAAAACCATGATCTTTGACTAAATCAATGACGTCACGCATAACCAAATGAATCAAAAGCATTATTGATTTGATGGTTTAGCGAATACAAGTTTATTTCACAACGATTATGTTGCCATCGATTCGGGGTATTTTGTTAAAGACATGACATTGTACTCTACTGGGCAGTAATAATATCTACCTGTACTTAATCTTGTATGTACTGGTTTCTTATTCTTCACATCTTTTTTTTTCCGTTGTTGGAGATGCCTTTTTTTACTCTCTCGTTTGCTTATATTTCTCTCTCTGCCTTTCTGAACAAAGCTTTTCACTTTCTCTATATCTTTCCGTCTCTGTCTCTCTCTGCCTTTCTCTCTCTCTCTCTCTCTCTCTCTCTCTCTCTCTCTCTTTCACTCTCTCCTTCTATCTTTCTCTCTCTCTCTCACTTTCTCGCTTGCTTTCTCTTCTCATTCTGTTCTGCATTTTAAAAGCGCCCGTGATTGTTTTTATATCTACAAATCTCATTGTTGATGTGTATCGAAGTATCTATCTCTCCATCTACCTAACCATCTATCTATCTCCCCATGTATCTAGCTATCTATCGAGGACTATATTTCATGACACAAAAGACCTAGAATACAACTATCTATCTCTCTAGTCAGCTACCTAACTATCTACTTTTTTGTAAGTATTTCCACATACAGTTCGGAGCTCGCTAATAAATAGACTTTAGTAGCGCTGTCCGTGTTAATTTCCGTGTTTTGGGAATAAAATACGTTACGAGCGAATAACCGTTCCTTTTGGAAATTTTCTCGTCTGATGCGAATCGTGTGCGGGCAAGAACAAAAATGTTTCGCTCTTTTCAGATTTTCAATTGAATCAGTAAAGATTTTTAATGTTCTGCCTTTTTCCCAATACGACGCCTACTCTTGGTTTGCTTGTGTCAATAGTTATTAAAGAAAAGAATTATGAGATAAGATATTTCTTTTTTTCATACAAGTGGAACAATTATCTTGTAGAGTGTTCAGGTATATTCACAAGCATACATGGATATTAAATTATACATTCCGCTTCTTATTACGTTTTACAGATTCTTACAACAAAAAAAAGGGTATTAGGTTTTATAAGAAGTTAAAGAACAGTAGACCGAAAAAAACAAAAGCAGTAACATATCACAAAGAATATTTTTTAAATCTTGAACTTTAAAGTATCAAAGGCTATGGGACCTACATTTTCTCAGTATCACCAAGGATAAGAGAAAAGAACACTGATAAACTAGTGGGTTTAAGGATTGGGTGTAATAGAAAATATTTTTTGTTTCACTTTTAACTCAATATTTCCCTTATTATCTTAAAAACGAAATTTATACCGAGCACTTTGGTTAGAAAGGAACACTTAAAATTTGCATACTAACTGTGGAATTATTAGATTTTATGCGCCACCGGCCCTCTCATAAGGATGAAGACCATAGCGGATGAGATCCAAAACGGGCTGATGGGCTAAGTGAGCGCTTCAGCCAATCGTCTGCTGTAAAACCCAAGCTACCTATGGGTATTATTACATCATACGTTGTCGTCGTCGGCGCGCAAGGCCTCTATTAAGAGGTAATCAATTTGAATATAATTATTTCAGCCTTTGTGAATTGTGTGGCTGTGGTTATGAAATGAATAATTTGTAAAGTTTTCTTGATCTCTATGAGATAGTGGCCACTTTGCAATTTGTAATGCAGTCATGTATATTAAGATTATAACATGTAACTGCTTGATTGTGCAATATCAAACTAAATCTATTTTTTTTTGTTTATTCTAATTTTAAAACAAGACCTCTATAAACTCTTTATAGATGTGCCAATGAAGTTGTTCTTGTCCTTTTTTACAATTTTATATTGTTATCATCATTTTAGTCAATCTGTGTATAATTCTTTTAATTAAAGTAATTTAAGTAGCTTATTTGCAATAATTTTTTGTTGCCCTGTTGTTGTTTTTTTGTTTTTATATATTTCCGTTGCAAAGTATTTATTCTTATATCGGTAATATTTGATGAATGTAAATACATGTATGTATATAGTTTATGGTTCAAAAAGCTCACATGCAATAAACGAAATCATCTTAAACTTTTTTGTTTGTTTCTTTATCTTACGTTGGTATTTGTAATCGGTTTCGGCTTATTTAAATATGTTTTACATGTATTTCTTGCATCGTTTTCCTTTACTTGAAGACTCAAACATTATTACATTGAGATTGTAAAAAATGTTAAAAAATATATATAGGCTTTATTGCATAGAGGTAGAGATCGGGCTTTTTACACCAGGAGGACCAGGGTTCGAAATCCTCTTGGGTCAGATGGGCATCTTCTCGCCTGGTTTAGGTGGTTCCGTTAAATAAACCCTAAGCTTCCTGAGAATGCCTATTTACATACTGTTAATTCATCAGGGATTCGAACCGGGATCTTCCATCCTCAGGCCATAAGTCCTAAGCGCACGGCCGAAAAATGAGTGTCCTGTTTGAACAAGCTTGCTGCAGTGCAAATGTTTGAAAGACTTTAAAGGTATGAAATTAGCAGTGGAGAGAAGTAGGCTTTTGAGTGGAAATGCCCGAAATAGTATGATTCGAACCTTCAACTTATAGATGCTTCAGCACCCACGGCCTTCCTACTTACAGAAACATAGCTTATACCATGTCGCCACTACGCTCCTTATGTTTGTCTAAGTGGCAAGGCAGTGGGTGCCGATGGTTTTAGCAGTTGTTCCGCATTGAGATCAGATGACACAGAGGTTGGTCAAAGCCCGCCAGGATGGTTTTAATAAAGGGGGAGGGGGCGTTTATGTTCTTTGGGCACAGTGGCAGGTTCAAAAAGCTTATTAAGGTTTCTGACACTACGTAAAATCAATGGATACTTCACTTCTACATTATATTATGTTTTAATTTGGGCTATATGAAGAATATGCAAACACTGTGCAGAATCTTGCACAAAAACTGTGTCCACCTTTTCTGGTTTTTCCAACAATTTTCGTCAAGTTGGCATCAAAAACAAACAAAAACTGTTTTTTAAAATGTATTCTTAATTCTGCACTCATCTATTTTATGGCCTTATTGTTAAGGGTTGTCAATAGTTTTCAGAGCTTCCAGTAAATATAAAAAAAAATGAAAAAAAAAGCAGATGAAGCCATGGATGTATAAAAAGGTTCATACATTTTAAAGAAGTTAATAATAAAAAATTATATATAACCCACTACTCTCTATAATTATATTTACTTTTGTAACAGCTTATGAATCTTTTCATCGATGCCTTTTTGACAATTTATACTTTTTTTAAAACATTGATCCCAACAATAGGGGAGTCATGCTTTACAATAAAACGCCCCAAGTGGAGTTGGTAAAATAAATTCACATCTTCGAAATAATATTCGTTTCCCTTTGTCTTTTTTTTAACCGATGCCCACCCCACTCTTTCTTTCTCCCTCCCCCCCTCTCTGTCTCTCTCTCTCTCTCTGTATCCATTTTAAAGTCTTTTTTTTCTTTTTTTTTCTCAAGAGACATGAATTAACAGAGGCAAAGAGAAAAAGAGAGAAATGCATGGGAACGGATGGAGTAGAAGAGAAAAATAAGCCAATTAACATTACGAAACCAGACAGACAGATAGAGAGAGAGAGGGGGGGGAGAGAGAGAGAGATAGAAAGAAGTAGACAGACACAGATAGAACAAAAAAGAGTAAAAGAGAAAATTATAAAGGGGTGGAGGAGAAGGAGATGAATACCTAAGATCTATTAATTAGATTGTTTCCCTTTATTTTATGCTTCTTTAATCGCAATACAAAAGAAAGTCTACTTTAAAGAGATTTTGTTATTTTGTCTTCTGTCTTATTTTTGGAGGAAACAAACGTTCGATAAACGAGATAAAAAGTCCAATAAACCAAAAAATAGTGACTTTATATATTGTTAAAAAAGCCCTTCTTCACTATTTAAATATTTTTTTTTCTGCTTCAGTTTTTATAAGCATCTCTTGGCGCTTCGTTGGTTTTGTTAGATTTCTGCTGGTCCATCAGTTCTTTAAGATTCTATCTCAACAGAGCGGAAAACCCTAAAACAGAGAATCTTACATTTTTTCTTCCCAAAGGCCCGTTGCACTTTATGCCCTATGGTGTTTTGAGTACGGTAGACTTTTCTCTAACAAATCCTCCCTTTACATACTGCAATGCTCGCACTTTACGATGGTAATGAAAGGAAAACATGAAAGAACTTTGACAAAACAAAGGACCTCATTCAAGATTAATTCAGTTCTAAGAAGCTGCCACTGCAAATAAAGTTTTGGCTAGAAGAGAGAGAGCGAGAGAGAGAAAGAGACGCTTGAACGCGGCCTAAATCTTTCTCACGCCAGTTATTCTGTAACTCTGGAATAGGTTGAGGTTTCACTGAGCTAGAAGTATGTGCTTTACCGCTACCGTCTCCCAACACACGTTCTGATTGGTCGATTGGCCTGCGGAAATCAATCAGGCCGCTAGGTCGATAGCCGCAGTGAGACTCGGTGCCGGCGGCGGCTGGAGAAAGCTGGTCTTTAACGCCTTTTTAGATGGGAGAGCGTCAAGTGAACAATTGGAAGTGTAAATACCGCTTCGTGATTGGCTGGCCGAAGGGCACGCGCTTTTGTTTGCGCGTGTCAACAATCGGTGCCGCACCTGTCGGCAGGGGTACCGCCTCCCATGCTTGTATGGTGCTCCGTAAGCGTCACTGTTTGTTGAAAATTTACGGGCATCCTTAAATATATAAAGAAAGTTTTGTTTTATTAAATACAACGCATGTTTTTTTTTCTTTTTTGTTATTTACTGTAACTGGAATATTTCAATTAACGGCATTTAATCCAGAACTTATAGTGTTCTTAAGAAGGCCTTTAAATAATGATTAATTTGCACAAAAAAGAGACCTTTGAAAAGAAAAAAAGACTGACATCTGAATTTTTTTCTCAATTACAGAACCTTCAGATGTAATAAAAAATCCTTGACAAGAATTTTTTCTAATTTTAGTGGTGTTTTACTTTTAAGCTGGGAATTGTTACTTTCTGTTACTTTTTTTTATCGTTTATCTAACTTTCCAAGTGAAACTTTTTTGAAATTCATTTTCATGTACAAATTCAGACACTATTAAAGAAAAATAGCAGCTAAGGTAAGAGATTAAATGTTCGCATGACACCATGAATAGAAATCTGCATCGATGAAATGGTCCTGTTGGAACTCCATACTTTTTTGCTCCTGGGTTGGTCAACAAATAAAAAGGTAGAAAACCAGCCCAGCTTTTGATCTGAGCAAAAGGCAACAAAACCCGAGCTAACCGAGTAGAAAAGAATATGAAAGATTTCATACGTGGATGGCGACTTTCCTTGGGCAAAAAGATTTCTCGGTTTGGTCACGGATAAAGGAAAAGGGGAGGATGAGGGGAGGGGGGAGCGGTTGGGGGTCCAGGGGAACCAGCGAGTGGAAAGACAAGCAAAGGTGAGAGATGAGGGGGAGAAAAAAGGAAGTTTAAGGAAAAAGGTGGAGAGACCTAGGCATAAGGATTTAATTGTTTCTTTGCGGTGGCCGGGGTGTTCTGTTGTTCTGTGAGGTGGGACGGACAAAAGAACAATACTCTCCAAGATCATTAATTTCTCGGTGTACCATTCATGCGGACAGTGGGCTCGCGGAATATTAATAGCGGCCCGTAACTGTATACACAACAACACGTCGGCTGCTCAAGAATTTGAATTAGATTGCCCACCGATATTGGTAGCATGGGCACAAAACAATCCTCAAAGTGGAACGTACCGTTTTAGTAATAATATTCTTTGGTTGACAGAATTGATGAGAAGATTTCAAAGACATTGTCGCGCGGGTTTGTTTGATTCTAGTGGCAAGGGGAGAAAGGGAAAAAAGGGGGTAGGGCTGGAGGTGAGATCAGTATCAATTGTAGTGACTGTTCAAGCACAGAACTTTTTACATTTTTTTATGAAATAAAATGTTTGAGCATGAAGCTCAAAGCGATTGAGGGTTTTTAGAAACGAATTTTTTCCACAATCAATAAAACAAAACCAGGTTTGCACAGATCTGAAGATTTCAATAAAACTTTGAGCATTCCCTTAACTTTTTCTTTAATCTCATTCTCAATCTACTCATATTTATTCATCCTTAAGATCTCGATTTTGCATTATTGCCAGGCTTCGATTTTAAAAGGTCAAAGAGTTTGTGAAATCGCACCAGAAAAAAAGCGATTAACAAGGCATTTAAACCCGGTTTATTTTTCTGTATGTCTCAGCGCATAAATTGTGTAAGAATTTTTAACCACGGGACAAAAACAAAAACGTTTGACGTTGCGATATGAAGAAAGTGCCACAATAGATTTTCTATCACTTATCGGCAGGTTTTTTGGTTATAGATCCTTCACAGTTTAGTAATATTGATCACAGTTTTGAAAAATTACAGAGCGAGAATGATTTGGCAAAACATTCTAAGCCTTTGGTCGTAATTATCTTTGATCTAAAAGGTGGGACTTTAATGTAGACTCAACCGAATCAAAAAAAAATTACATCGAATCGTGGATATATTACTTTTTTTTATTCCACTCAGGGTTTGTTTGAAAAAAATTAGGGCTACACCTACTTAGAGTGTTTTTGCAAACGCTTGTTGAAGACTTCAAGACAGGGTGGATTCAGAAAATAATGTTTTCCTATAAATTTCAACTTTTTCTGGTATCGGAGTGCGCCTGAAGTCATGATAATATATTTTAGAATTAATGATCTACGCTATTATTTTTTTAAATTTTTATTATTGTTTTGTTTTTATTATTATTATTATTGTTGTTATTATTAATATTATTACTTTTATTATTATTATTATTACTATTATTATTATTATTATTATTATTATTATTATTATTATTATTATTATTATCATCATTGTTATTACTATTGTTATTGTTATTATTATCATTATTATTATTATTACTACTACTTTTATTATCATTATTATCATCATCACCATCATTTTTATTATTATTATTATTATTTTTATTATTATTATTATTATTATTATTATTATTGTTGTTGTTGTTGTTGTTGTTGTTGCTGTTGCTGTTGTTGTTGTAACTATTATTGTTATCATTATTATCACAATCATTATTATTATTATTATCAGAATCATTATTATCATTATTATTATCATTATCATAATCATTACTGTTATTATTAATATCATTATTTATTGTTATTATTATTAACTTATTATTTCTTATTATTTCTGTTTGCAAGCATCGGAAATCAACCTCGTAGTTAGATAAATAAAGTTAAAATTCAGTATCATTTCCACAAGCTCTAACAGGCAGCCGTATTCTAATGATCTGAAACGTGAGTAGAATTTGTTATTTGTTTTAGATGTAATGGCCTGTTGGGGGTAATATATAAAGACTTGAGACTGCCTTCGGCGTTGTAAGACTATAACCATACATTTTTTATCTTTTTTGTTAGTGTTTTAAGGGCATGAATGAGCTTGAATCTGTGGCTTAACAGATCGTTGGGAAATTGACCAAACCCACGAGAAAACTTTTGTTTGATGAAGATTAAGCAACTTGTTTGGGAATTATGACATTTCTAAACCACAAAATTTGCGCCAATAGACGTCCAAAGGTTTTAATGAAAGAGTCCCTCAAATTATGGTGAAATTGTCTCCATGATTATGTCATTTTTTCGGATTTCATGCCCCTTTCTCGACCCCAAAGAAACAAAAATATGTATTGTTATTATAATCATCGTTATTATTATTATAATAATAATTATTATTATCATACTCATCATCATCATCATCATCA
>BMAT01007670.1:1418-15478 GCA_019649035.1 Elysia marginata | reverse complement strand
ATGCCAGGAGCAGCGACGGGATCCAAATCAGAAGCAGCAGTTAAATCGTGTCTACACGCAGCAGTACGATTTGGGGCAGGAACAACAGCGGTATGCGGACTTGGGACACGGGTTTAGAGTATAAGTGCGGCATGCGTCAGGAGCAACAACTGGAACTACGCCTAGAGTGATAGTCGGGTCTGGGTAAAAAAGCAGCAGTTTGGCCTTGGCCTGGAGCAGAAGAGGGTCCTAGAAAGGAGCAACAAAAAAGCGCCCGTCCAGAGTATAAGCAGTTCGCGGTAATTCTCGTTAAAAAGAGATACATCTCACAAAATCTCGGTGAGAAAAAACAATGCACGTCTCGGCACATCTCAGAACTCCTAGGAAACTAAAATACATATCAGTATATCTCGGTAGAGAAAAATACATATCTCGGTAATAAGATACACATCTCGCTAAAAAAGACACACATCTCAGTACATCTCGGTAAAAAGATACATATCTATGTAATTTTGTTTTTGTAAAAAGACACATATTTCCAGATTCAGCTCGGTTCTTCTCGTTCAGTTAAATTTTATGCGCTACAGACACCACAGGAGGAAATGAGTTGGCTCCGACTCCTTTCACCAGTGATGAGTAATGACATGAACGGTTAAGACTTACCTGACCCGACCCTTAACTCATATAACCATAGCAAACTCATGGTTTGCTAAGATAAACTTGTTGCCGTGCGAGACCATTCTAGAAGGTGTAGCTGTCGCTAGCTTGACGCTAAGTATAAGCGACACATTTGGGGGTGACCCACAGACTTCAACCTATAAGAGCTATTTATAGGTTGAAGTCTGTGGGGTGACCATAATATGCGACCATACCATGGCCCGGCTGGAAGCAAGCGGCAAGCTAGCGATGAGACACACCACGTGCTGACTTGCTCAAGCAGGATACAAGCAAGTAGCCAGCAGGAAAGATAGATCTAGATCCAGTAGGCCTGTGTGCAGATGCTGAAGACAGATGGATGTCCGTTAAAAGTTCATGGAGCAGATATAATACGAAAAAAGTATTAAATTTAGATTTACCTGAGATTCCTGTTTCCTCTGATAGGTCTTCAAAAGACCTTAGTTGTTTTTTTTTGTCTCTATGTAAAAAGTCTTTGAAGCTTTTTCCACAGAACAACCTTGTCCTGTACATGGGAAATCCAAAAAAATTGTCAACTTCGATTCTGAATTATACAAAATTTTGAAAATTCTGTGTTTAATATCTGTCTGATTGAACGGGTGACGCAATTGTATCTGAGAAATCCACATGAGTGGGACCGGTTATAAAAAAGAGAAAAAAAAAACAACAACCACAGCTAGGATATGAATTTGTGATTTTTTTTTATTTCAAAACTAGTGAATAAAAATTTAATTTCGTTCGCTGATCACATTTTTGAACTTAGTTTTTTATTTTGATAAAAAAAACTGTTATTTTGTTACCTGGTATTCAATGCCGCGCCTGGCGGCACCTCACAGTAAGTAAGGAGGCGACGGGTAGCCAGCTGAGGTCGATCGAGCCACCTGGGAAATCCATGTTGTTCGTAAAAAACATCGGGAAGTATAGATTCCCTTGCCGCTAGCGAGATCCGTGATGGAACCGCTCATACTATGGCCACACCAATATAGATCTATGTAATATAGAATCTTGCTCCCGCTCAGTCTCGCTCTATCGGTTGTAGTGTGGCCTCACCCTAAATATACCAAGAGGGTAAAAAAATTGTCCCACTTCACCCACTGGCACGCAATGCTGTATGTTTCCTCAAACAGTCGTTTCGAGACGGCTGCGCCGCTAGCCGAGACGATGGCGAAGCAAAATTCACATAGATGTCTACAATTCGTACTTCATATATTTTCACTGACTGGGCCCGTTGTGCGTCTTGTGAGCTTGTATGAACCAACCTGACGTCATACATAGAGGAAAATTTCTTAATCAGCAGGCTTCTAAGCAAAAAAGGTTCAACATGTGGGTGAGGCTATTAGGGGGAACTTCGGTCACTCAAGGTGAAGAGTTGATTTTTAGATAGTTTGACAGCTGGAGGGTGGAGACACTGTAGGCTATCGTTAAGTTATGGCTGTTGTCTTTAATCGCAAGGATTCTGTTCTTTCAGTACCACTCGATACTCCTCGGTGCACATATCGGCACATTTCGTTACATCTCGGTAAAAAACGCACCCTGTAGATCTTACTAAACGGGCTTTCCCATGAATTCCACCTGGAAAGAAAATTTAGTTTGTTGAACAAACGGTCTAGCTTTTTACTCCTTTCAAAATGTCGAGAAGAGACAAAACATGGCTTTTTAGTGTTAATCCTAAGGAAATATATTTAGATGAACGGAATGGAATGGTTTTGAAAGATAAGTGAATAAGAATTAGAAGAAAAAAAGAAAAAAAACATTAGAAAATCTATTATCTACCTGACACTGGATAAAATTTGAGGGTATTATAAAGTCAAATAGTTCAAACATAGCCTGCGGTCGTTATAGCAAATGCACTTCAAAGGATGGTTGCTGATTGATAAATCGTATGAAAGAAATGTAAATGAAAACATAGGTATCTTGTCCATGGTGAATGCTTCGGAGGTCATAAATTCAATTCTTTAAATAAAACCCCACTTGAATGTCTAAGTGTTTATCTTCCTCTCTATTTTTTAATCAACAAAAGTTGAAATATCTTTTCAGAAAATATTGATAATTTTATAAAAATTTTTACATTATTTTGGAAGCTTAGAAATATCACTTGTTCAAAATAAAGTTAGAAAAATCTTTTGTTCAAAACAAAGCTAGAAAAATCTCTTGTTCAAAATAAAGCTAGAAAAATCTCTTGTTAAAAAAAAGCAAGAAAAATCCCTTGTTCAAAACAGTAACGCATTTGGAGACGTAAATTGCGACGTCCGACTCATTCACGCTGAATGCAAGACATATTTTGGGGATTTTTTTCATTTAAAATCATTACAGATAGTTGTTTGTTAAAATGTGCTTCTTAGAATGGTCGAACATGTGACATGCAAAATCTATGAAATACGATTTACCGTGAGATCTAAACACGAAAGAATATTAAAAATACAAACATTTTGAATCGTTTGCAAGTTTTCTTTTATCGACCCTTGTATAGTCTGGTAGTTAAAGTATGTCTTACATGTAGCGTTCTCCAACATACACAGCCTATCTTAAAGTGAAAACCCCACGAGTCGCAAATATTTGACAATCCTAGTAGTCAACAGCACGCTTAGATTGGCTGAAACTTAGTCGTGCAAAAATCATTGTATTCTTTTGTGATGAGTCCAAAATCAAAGATAAGGTGAAGATTCTATCAATTTAAACTTTCCTTATTTGTCTAAACCCTCAAGAAAAGATCTCAATATTACCATTACCAATATCTCAAATGTTTTCTTACCTACAAAAAACATGTGTGGCATGGTTATTAATTCATGTATATTAGCGACTGTTATAATGTTAAAAAAACCCTTCTTAAATTGTTCGCGTCAAAAGGTGTCCTGGTATATGAACTATTCCAATGGTAAATTAATGCAAAGATAGTGTTAACGAGCACTTAGCTTATAAATGACCTTATTGTACACGAGTAAACCTTTCTTAGTTTTTCAGCTTCATACCCTGTAATTTAAAATATTCTAAAATATCATCTAAAATAATTTAAGAGGTAAATTACTGGCAGTACTCTATGCGAGGAATAACACTAGATTTGAACGTGATAAGTTTTGCTGAAACCTCTTTGATTACTTTTTTCCTTCATGCAGTGCATTTTCAACTAATTTTAGATGCTAAACCGATGTCATGACATGAATGCAGATAAGGAAAATTAGTTAATTTTTTATATGTTCGGGGCACAATAATTTAAATTGCTATCCTTTGAAAATCTTGAGACCAACCGTCAATTGAAAAAACCCCCTTTATAGAAGATTACTATGTAAAGCAATCTATATTTTTCGTTGAAAAAATATCATTTTTCGCAGACTAATTTTCCTGAAGGAAGTGAGCTAACACATCAGTAACGTTTAAAGTTTTCCATTATCGCATTTCGGTAAATCATAGACCAAACAGCTTTAAAAGTATATCGGAAAAGTGCTACCTGTTAGTAGATTTATGCGCTCCTTAACAAACATTGATTTTGGAAACCACCAATTACGATTTTAAAGCATTCAGCGTATGGTAACAGCAGTTTCTACAAAAAAAAAATAAAATAAAAATAATAGTGGCATCAACTGAAATTGTACCTCCAAATTGGAGGTGCTTGCGATTCGCACACGACCGGGTTAAGAATACGAGCGAGAAGTTTGCTGGTAACTGTAAGGATATTGAGTGGATAAAATTAGTAAAAGGAAATGGATCGATCATAATCGCAAAACGTTTTCAAATGTAGACGATTATTGACGAAGCCTTTATCTAAAATGTTACAAGATTGTTGACTAATCCTTAAAGGTGATTGAGAGAATGTGTGTAGCGAGGTATAGTCTAGACTCTAGAAAAAGCACCGCAATTTTTAAAAAAGCTTTGAAAACTTACTTTTTAGAATGCTCCATACTTTTAATGTGTTAAAAAACTGATGTTAACTCATGAAATGTGGGCTTAAAAAAGATATTCATCTTTTTCGATATGTAGTCAAACTTTATAAATCTTAACAGATTTTGAAATTAGCTTTCCTGAGGCGATTTCTGTCATTGAATGAACTGCAAAGTTTTTCAGACATGAGACGTGCATGATCTTTGACAGGTAGCACTGAAAAGCTTTATTCTTTTGATTTTTAAGTTTCGACTTTTACTAAACACAACTTGCTATGAACTTGTAAATTGCTTCTTGAATGCGGAGACTCCACAGCCTTTTCATTTTAAAATTCTTTTCATGGCCTGTGTAAACTTTACGCTGCAAAGTTTGTCCATAAACGAAGCAAAATAGTAGCATTTATTAATTTCAGAAAATTACATTACAAGTTGAAAAAAGAAAGATGGCCCAAGTGGACACAACGTTAATGCAAGGATGTTATCAGTAGGTGCTTATATCTGTATTGGTTTGTATTTGGCAATTTGTCAATCACAAGAGCGTATTTTAGCAAATTGCCACTGTAAATAAATTTTAATGAGCTACTTTGACACAATGCTTAGTTCAATGAAATACTCTAACTTTTAAGCGCTTTACATGATTTCCCTACCAGCCATTTCGTCTTAAATTATAATATTATGTAGCTTCTGAACTCACCATAGAACAGCAGTGAAATGACACTACTCTGGAATACTGACATCTTTTACCGTTTTTAGCTGAGTAAACCTTTATGGCTTAAATGAGGCGAGGAAATATGTGTAAAGATTCTTTTCCTAAGAGTAAACACTGTCTTTCTAAAACAGACTCGAACTCGGACCTTTTTGGAGCCGAGTGCCTATCGCTTTAGACTACAACGCCTAAATATATCCCTAACATACTTTTGCCAATAACTAATTTATCGTCTGCACTCAGTGAGGAGCAGGTTAATGATAGACGCATTTTGTGTCCTTCACTGCTAACGGCCACGAACTCGTTTGAAACCTGACGTGGGTGAAGAAACATCGACTAATCTAAGATTGGAACCCAGGACCTTCTGAGATGCCAAATGTCTACCATTCCTATTGCTGAGTATATTAGAATGAATAATAAACAAATATTTATAAATCTATATCAGTGTTTCAGCTGATCGACATTTTTCTTTAGTCATTCCGATAGAGATAATTCCAAAGAACGCCCGGTTAAAGTTCACGGCACGCATGGCTTTTATGTTAATAAAATCGTTTTCAAAAAGTGGCGGTAACTCTTGAAATTAGTTTATATTGTTAATTTTTTTTAGAAATAGTTGCATAAATCATGGAAAAGATAAGCTCTTCCCAGATTTTCTTGCTGTATTTCAGGAAATAGATCTTACACAACGTCAGAATATCATATTGTGAAGTTAACTGACTTAAAAATATCCTTGTCTTCACTGTCTTTTTGTCTGCAAAAATATTTTTCTTTGACTTTTCATTACATGTTTAAATGTATCTATCCTCTTGCACGATGCAACTTTCTTTAAAGCGCGCCACCATTTGTCTTGGAAGCAGTCCAAATCAGTTTAATGTCACAATTTTTAAATCACAAGGCATTGATATTTCTATGCTTCCCAAAAATTAAACCATATTGAACTATTAAAGTTTAATAAAGTAACATAAACATCGTTTAACATGTAATAACAATTATGGAGAAAATAGAAATAAATCTACCCCATAAAAAGTCTTTTTACTCATAAAAATATACCTAACTCAATAGGACTCACTGCGAGACTTCTCTAATGCAAACAACAAAATAATCTTTGCTCTTTTGTGCCTAAATTCCTGAACAAAGTAAATCGTTGCAGAAGGAATAAATTCCCTTTTTACTACTTTTCACTTAAGTAAATCAATGGATTCTGCTGGTTTCTTTTCCAAAGGTTCACCAGAAAGCATGAACGCGACGCTCCCGACTTGCAATGATTGTAAAATTGAGACATCCCTGAGTAATCTCAGCACTGAAAGCACTACATTACTCGGAGTGGTAGATGCTCTCAGACCATTGATTTCAGCCAAAAATTTCTATCACACTGCAGTGTCTCTATCTTGTATTCTGGTTATCGCATCCAGCATTGGACTTGTCTCAAATGCGCTAGTTTTGGCAACATATTGGAAGGTTGGCTTCTCCGAGTCCATCAATATCAGTTACTTTGCATTGGGGCTATCAGATATCGGAGTGTTAGGAACGGCTTTGTGGGGCGCAGTCCTTAATTTGTTTCATTTTCTGGAAGTAGATCTCCCTTTTCATGCCTTAGAATTGTCCAGTCCAACAATGTACTGGCCAGCGGAGGGATTCGAGAAAACTACAAGCTGCATAACTGCTTACATCGCCCTCGAAAGATGTTTCTGTGTTTTGTTTCCGTTACATGTAAAAAGATTCATGACTCGAAGGAAAACAAAGATTGTCTTAGCGCTGATCTTTGCTCTCGTGTTTGGTCCATCAAATCTTGCATATGTCTTTCACAGTTTTGATTGGAAAGTTGACGCCGCCACAAACAAGACAATGCTACGTGTTGGTATTGCCTCACACTTACGATTCGTTCGGGGGGCAATCGCGATATACATCAGCAGCGTGGTTCATTTTACAGCCCTTATTTCTACTTGGACTTGTACAGCTTTTCTGACCGCGGCTCTGAAACGGAACTTAAAAGAAAGAGAAACCAATCTTGGCCAGGTTTCCACAAATGCTAGCCAAACTCGAAACAAACGAGTTATTAAAACGGTTCTTCTTATCGCAACTACATACGTGATTTGTTCAACTCCCAGGGTTGTAGTTAATATTATTGAAGGTATTTTTCCTAAGTTGATGGGTATCCGAGGTAAATACTACAGGACCTACATGATCTGTATTATAGTCGGCGTACAGTTAAGTCTGTTTAACTCCAGTGCAAATTTGTTTATCTATCTGTATACAAACAGTAGATTTAGGGAGGTCATTCAGACAATTGTTTGCACTAAGACGCGCACAGCCAAAGCTAAGCCTACAATTAAACTTGACACTTTTACTACAAAAACATAGACTACGAAATACATCACTATCGGCATAGTTTGTAACAAGATCACTTACACGTTCATTGTACTATGCAAATATTCTAATGTATCTTATTTTCATAATGCAGTTGCAACATCATCACCATTAGCAGCAGCAGCAGCAAAAGCACCAGCATTATCATGATAGATGTCATCAGCAACACCAATACAATTGTGGTCAGCACCATTATCGACATAACCACTATTATCACACTGTCTCCAACAACACTAGCAAGATGCCATCTTCACTTTAGTTCTTGATTTCCTAGTTTCCTGTGTTTCTAAAGGATGAAGTTAGAGAGTTTTGGACATGAAATTGTGCGTGCTTCTCATGATGATTGACCAGATACAGTAGAAGACACAGAAGTTTTTTACATGATCTTAAAAATTTACATAAAGGTTATAGGCTCTTATATTCTACTCTCAACATGAGCTTGTCGTTTTTGTTCCCCTTTTCGAACTCAATAACATTTAATATTTTATTTTGCTTTTCTCTAAAGTCTCCCACAATCTGCCTCTTTTTCTGTTTTCGAAGTTTTTTTTTTATTTGTTTACTTGTTACTAAATTATCTTTTCTCTACTTCTTCATGTTTTTGCACATTTTCCTGAGCCCCTTTGCTCATAGTACCTATATTTTCATAATTGTTTAAAAATTGAAAAGTCCAGCACAATGTTTGCATACGCCACCATTTCGCCACTAGAATCTAGATTAAGTAGGCAGGAAACAAGAGTGTTGAAATATTATTGTTCCGAGGCAAGCAATGGGTACAGGAATTACACCGTTTCTATTAATGTCTAACATACGCACGAGCCAAAACGATTTCAGGAAAATAATTTTGTACGGTGCGAAAAAAGTTTAACGCCGAGCGTTGGCTAACACAAAGGCTGGATGGAAAAAGGATACGGTAACATCCAAGAAGTGACAACAGATCCACTTGCGCAAAACTGACCGAGAATGAGACCCATCGCAGTCGTGGCATATAACGTGCGCACCTCCAGTTATTTGGGACCTCTTAACATGTTACTAGTAAAATGAGGGGAACAGCACCACTTTTGAGCTGAGTTATCGATAGAAGGTCACATTATGTTGAGGTCCACGCCTTTACAGATTTGTGAGACAAATCTACCACAAATTCCATAAATTTAGGTGCCATCGTTGTTAATGAAAACTTTTTTCCTCTCCATTTTTCAACTTCAAATACGCTTTTCTCTGAGTGTGACTTTTGCACTTAATATAAGACTTATCTCCTCTTTCATTTTTGCCCAACCATTTTTTTTAATTTTGTGTGTCGGTGCTGACAGTTGTTAAAAAGTAAAAACATTGGCTGTTTGGAATATCCACCTTAGTTTTAAAGAAATCCGATAAAAAAGTCTTCTTTAAAAAAGCAAATTTCAAAATTCGGTAAAAACAAATTTTTCCTCTCCATCCATAAAAAACCCTACGTTTTTCTTTTCAAAGATATAATCATTTTAAGATGAACAACAGTTTTCAAATGATTTCAATGAAAACTGGCGACCAGATAGCATTTAACAATTTTTAAATTCGACAATGAAAATTCAAGACGGCTACAGTCACCATAACGATCAGAATAAATACAACGATTGCATCGCTTGTTTTCCTCTAGTTTGACTATGGTGAATCGAGTGGTAACCACCATTTTGGTATAAATCTAGAAACTTTAAAAAGGTATCGCAGGGCCCGTTCTCCTCCTAAATTAACGTAGTGGTTGCATGTTGAATTTGATGAGCGGATTTTCAAAAGTGATTCATCTCAACCCCTGCAAACTGTCTATTGTAAGCATCTAGATACACATATTACAATCATAACTGTTTACAATGTTATCAAGGAGGTTCTTGGTTTTTTAATAAATTTCGACACCCCTGTCAATGCCAATGACTGGTTATAAATGTCTGGAATTAGGCCAGTGCTTAGAGTTTTAAGAGCAGAAAAAGCTAAAACTATTTTCTTTTTAAAATTAGTTAGACAATTTAGGACTGTATTATCTACAAGCCTGCATCTCCATTGACTTGAATGTATTAATTATGATACGCCAATTCGCCTCGTTTCAGAACGGCAAAATTGAAATGGTTTAACAGGTACGAGGTCCGTTTCATAAATAAGTTTCCCTACTCTATAAAATCTAAACCGTGTAAGCTATGTGCATGAAATTTGGCACACTTAAGGATCAAACTTTTTGAAAACTCCCATTGAAATTTCGTGGCTCTATGTTGAACGGATAAAAACTAACATTTACTTTTCTGAAGTCCGTTGGAGCAAAATGGCCGGCATAATAGAAAGCTCACCGGCACACCAAAATTTTTCAAGATATGACATCCCTGTCATCATAAAATTTTCTGTTTTTTTGGGCAAAGATGCATCATGCATTCACAAAGATCTAGTGACTGTTTCTCCTTCTATTCAGACGGTAAGAAAGTGGGTAAAAGCTGTTTCAGAGGGACGAGATGACACGGAAGATGAACCTCGTCCTGGCCGACCTTTGACAGCATGCGGGGATGCAAACATTTCTAAAGTTCTCGTTTTATTGAGTGATGACAGAAGAAAAACTTGTGAGGAGATTTCTACGGAAACATCGATGTATAGAACGTCCATGTTTAGAGTTCTAACCAACAAACTGAATAAGAAGAAGAAGTTTTCAAAATGGGTTCCACATTTGCTGACAGATGCGCAGAAGGAGTCCAGGGTCAATTTTTCCAGAAACTTTCTGCGGAGATTTCAAACTGAGCAAAATGACTTTTTGGTTCGGATAATTACCGGTGATGAGACTTGGGTGTATTCCTGGGATCCTGAAACAAAGCGGCAGTCAGCCGAATGGAGAGACTTTGATGAGCCTCGTCCAGAGAAAGTTCGACGCAAACAAGGGGCTCTCAAGGTCATGCACATGATCTTTTAATACATGAATGGTGTGATTCTGCGCTGGCCTGTACCTATAGGCACCACAATCAATGCACACTACTACAAGAAGGTGCTGCAAGACAAACTCAGACCTGCCATTCGAAAGAAACGACCCGGGCTGTTGGAGTCAGGCATCTTGTTTCACCACGACAATGCGCCAGTCCATACGGCTGGGGCAGTGACAGACGTTTTGGCTGGCTACAAGTGGGAACTGCTGGAGCATCCTCGCTATTCACCTGACCTTGCCCCCTGTGATTTTCACCTATTCCCTAAATTGAAAGAACATCTTCGCGCCCAGCGATTTGAAACAGAAGAGGACATTAATCAGGCTACGAAAGTAGCAATAAAGAACCTGGACAAATGTTCTTACGTCACTGCATTTAAAGACTGGTTACAACGGATAGAGAAATGCGCCAACAATGGTGGATGTTACGTTGAATAGGTCAGATATTAAAGGCAATCTGTGCCAAATTTCATCATCTTATGCCTTTTGGTTGTTAATTTATGGAGGTGGGAAACTTATTTATGAAACGGACCTCGTAGATAGCCTGATCAATGCCTACATTCAAAAAGTTTGCCTGACTTGACTTGACCGATGGTCCTCCGTTAGCAGGGTCATCCAATCTTGCAGCTCTGGCGGTATTTCGTATCTCTGGTATGAGGGCGGTCCAACTCGGTCGATTCTCAACGATGTGGCATAAACTATCCAGTTTCCTCTGTTGGGTTTTTTTCAGTTTTGTGGCGAACAGTTTTTAGACCTTTATTCGGGGTATGTGGAATATTCGTTTGTGGTCTACCTCTTGTTCTTTTGTTGTTTTCCAAAAATTAGAAATTCATTGCTTCAGTTGCAGGGATTTTCAGGTCTATTCTCAGCTCGTACCCAAAAAAGTCTCTATCTTGCTTCGAGCACCTGCATAGAGAGGGAAGCCTCTCAGCAATTAGAATTCAACAACTTGAATGGGGTTATGGTACAAACCCTATAAAAATATTGATGTCATAATCATGGTTTAGAAGTGCCGAGACTGTGATGTACATGTGCATTTAGAACTGAGTATAGTTTCTATGTATATAATATCTTTATCTAGATTTATGTTCAACAATACCTTGAGTTCCTACAACTTTGTTGAGTCGTCTTGACGCTTCAGGGAACTGTATACGCTGCGTCACTTCCTCTGTGCTGTGTTTCCTACGCACGGTGCGTAAAAAACTATTTTGTGCGGGCACCTGTTTAAAACTTCCGTTTTTATGTTTAGGAATAAGGCATGTTTGTGAGTATGAAAAGCTTTTCTGTGGTGCATAAGTCACATCTGTCGTTGCCGGCCTGTACGCGTTTTGTTTGTGTAAAGATCTATCATGTTATATTGAAACTATCATTTCTGTCCTTAATTTTCCAGATGTGGTCGCTAAGGGATGTGCTTTTTCTCTTGTGACTTAGTCTAAAGGTGGAGAGGTGAAGGTTGTATCCTGTCTTGAACGCGCTTTGTGTTAGGCCTGTGTAAGATTCGGTGGTTTTGTTTCTTTCTCCTCCACTGTTGCTTGGTAGATTATATTTTCTTTAAGGCATTCTTCTTCAACTGGGCAATCTTGTTTTTTTTTCTGCAATTACATTGTTTTCCTGGTTTGTTATTTGATTCTTCATCATGCTGGGATGCTTGTAGGACATTGTTTAGTTGAGCACTTTTCCCCGATATGGATACACATTATACAGACGCATATATCTAGATTTAGCTTCTAGGTCTAGATCTATGTTTCAATTTGGATTTGTGCATGATATAGTCTGACTGTCTATTTCTCCCCAGTTATTGATCTGGCATTGATTCTATTGGGAAACGGTTACAAAGCGAAATAAAAAACAAATAAAGTGATGCAATCAATACCACGCACTAGTTTTTGTTCTTTCCGAAAAGGGAATTTCGTCTTTCTCTTTCTTAAGTAGTCGTGTAATAATGACACTGATCGGCGATGATGAATCCGATGCAAGAAGAGCACCATAGTTGGGTTTAATATGCAGCTATAGCTTTTTCCCAGAAGCTGGGGTCCGTAACTTGAGTTCAAGCACTTTGTTTGTATTTGGGCCTAAGTTTGTTATTTATGCAGTATTTTTTTATTTCATCATTTATTCGGTCTCTTTATAGTCTTTGAAATGCGACTGACAAGAGCGGTATTGTATAGGCTACTATTACACAAAGTTTACACCGAAGTGAGATATTCACTCGATATATATATAGTAAGCTGTAAACTTATATGAACAATACCACTGACTGGAGCCTCCAGCTGGTCATGATTAATTGTTCAACGTCGTGCCTTAGTCCACTTGGCCAAAATTGATTTTAATATGCAATTCGGTTGAAATGTAAGGGTACATAATTAAGACTGGAACGTTTGGAATATATTTTTTGAGTTATTCTGCCTTTCATTAGAAATATTTAAAGTCATTAAGTGCCGACGTGATAGTTTTTGGCTTTTTTCTCGAAATGGTCTGTTTGGACTGAGGAAGAATGTTGAACAAATCCCTTTAATTAATGTTGTAGAATAAAAGTCTAGAACATTAAGTTCGGAAAGTCGCAGTGAAAAGGTTGTTGAAAAATTGAAACTTTTTTTAAATGCCCTTATATTTAGCTTTATCTGTCATATCGTAGCATAAAATGGTCTATTTTTAGGCAAGAAGCACGGAAGTGTTTCTACATATGAACACTACTGAATTCAGGGAATATTTCGGAAATGCTGTATTTTTATTTTAGAAAGGCTTAGATCTTCGTAAATTTTCTTTATGACATCAAAATTTACACTATTAACTTTATTTACGTTTCGTTATAATATTTGAAGAAACAAGATTTCTAAAGAAATTTGTAGTTTTTTGTGCTTCCTTTAAAAGAAAAAAAATTTCATTGTCTTCTGAATCATTAAAGTATTACACGCATTTATCTTGTATTTTTATTGCTTGTGTTACTGCTATTGGTGGTTGTTTTGCTTTTGTTTCGTTTATTTATATAATTATAGGAAAATGCACCCATAAGATAAGAATTATACATAACTCTTAATGTTTTTGAAAAAAAGTTCAAGTTAGATTGAAGTCAACCCTACAAGAAAAACCATAGACGCCAGACAGGACATACTGTTTCTATTTCTGAATGCCTCTAAAAGCTTGAACTCTTGATAGAATGCTATTAGTCCAGGAAAATTAGATCTGAACCTCAAACTAATTGCTTTCTATTATTTCATTTTTTAATCATGTAGTTATGCTTTATAAGAGTGCTGGAAAAAAAAGTTTACCAAAATCGGACCGGGGGAACATATTTAATTTCAACTTTGAAATTTAAAAAATAATCCGTCAAAACTGACTGTAAGGAAACACCGTAGTTTTATGGCGCCAAAGAAAATTGAACAAGATTTGACCTTTGCCCTCGCCTGATTACAAGTCTCGCCAGCACGCTATAGCAGGCAGTGCACTTGTAACAGCAGTGCTTAGTCCTAGAAAGGCGCGCTCTAGAACTAAGAATGGCAGAATCGGCGGACTCTCTTCCAAAATGAAAGTTTAA
>BMAT01007663.1:74940-87266 GCA_019649035.1 Elysia marginata | reverse complement strand
GCCACCACAAATATGCACGAAACGAGCATGGAATAGTGAACTGGATGTTCAGGAGGAGAGTCTTTCCAGCTAAAAAACAGTTTGTTCTGAACCTTTGCCTCGACGGGGACTTTATAGCCCTGTATTTATCATATTTTTTCATTTTGTTGAAAACATCTATATCATGCCCATATTGCTAACTCTTTATTTAAATATCTTAGTAATACAACTGTTATGCGTGAATACTGTTTTGATTCGCAGGATGTAAGAAATCAGCTTTTACTGCTTTCAGGAATGTGTACAAGATGAGGAAGAAAATCTTTGATTTGAGGAAAAAGAAACTCCTCGTACGTTCGCTGTTTTTTTTACATGACATAAAAAGATTTTATTCTATGTAAAATATTGAGTTAATTCCATTTTGTTCCAATGGCAAAGATTGTCAAAATGTCCACCTTTGTATGTAGTCTATTTTATAAATATAATTGTAATATTTTAGACAAGAAACGGAATCTTTGCTTGCTGTTCAATAGGCTAAAAACAAGTTAGTTTGAAACCCTTTGCCTCTAATTAAGAAGGGTTAAAACGTTAATACATTATATAACTAATTCCAATTGAATTTAAAGTGTTCCTCTCTTTTAGCAACTTTTTTCAAATATTCTAGTTATACAGTCATTGCACGTGTATACTTTCTTGTTTTGAAGGATGTTAGAAGTCATTCCTCGTTGGCACGACGAAGAAGGAGGGTCTTCCAGCTCAAAAGCCAAGATTGTTCTCAAACCTTCTTGGTGACGAAAACGGATTGGCCTGTATGTAAGATAAACATATTCCGTGTTTAGAAAGATCTTATCAAGTCCAAATTGCTCACTCTTTCTTTAATATTTGAGTAATGTCGTTGTTAAGCGTGTTTTTTGTTTTTTTTTTTGTTGTTGGTGTTTTTTTTTTCTCGCAAGATGTAAGAAATCATTTTTACTGCTTGCACGAATATGCACAAGACAAGAATAGAATCTTTGCTTGATGTACAAAATGAAGAGTCTTAACGAAAAAAAAACCGTAAGTTTGTTCTGAACACTTCGTCCTTGACTAAGGATTGAAATGTATGTACAGTGTTTAATTCCATTTTAATCTGAATATCTTAATTTTGCCTTCCTTTGTAGCACTTGTTAAAAAAATGTTTCAGTAGTACAATTATTTCCCATGTGTTTGCTTAGCAGTATGTAAAACATAAGCCCTTATCGGTATGACATGTAGGTGTATTATCATAGTAATGTTATACATATATACGTTTTCATTCACAGGATGAAAAAATTGGCCAATTTTGTGTCGAAGTACAGTTGGAGATCAACATTTTCTGGACGCAGCCAGACGACTAAGGCTTTGGATCAGCTCAGAAACCTATCTAACAAGGTAAGCTAGGTGAAGAAATATTAGTCTTTTTTTTCAAGCCCTATGCTGAAATTTCACAACTGAAACAACTTTTGTTGCCTCACAAAAACAAAAGTTAAGTATAAAATGTTAAAAAGATAAAAATCAGTCCATTTCTTTGTAAAGTTAAGTTTGCTCTTATAAATGTTAAAGAAGATATAATTATAAAGATTAAACAAGCTGTTTTCTTGTACTGTGAGTTTTTCCTCCTACCATAGCAATACAATAGCTAACTCCTAGTATCTGTTTTCAACTCCAAATCCTGGCCCTGCGTACTCACTGCTGTAACTATTGAAATTCCACACTTAGTAAACTTGTCTGTAAACTGTTACTTTTGGCGGCGTGTGTCAAGTAACTTCGGTTGTCTAACAAAAAATATAATGGCAAAGTTTATTAAATTGTTTTTTTTTAGCTTCAACTCAGAAAAAGTTCGCATTTGAAGTTGTTGTTTTTTTTTTACATTTTATATTAACCCGATTTTATAAATGCTGCGTTCACGGAAAAAAAATTAGTATATACTTAGCAAGGAGGTATGATCTCAGAGAACTTCAGAACTTCAGTGATCGCAGGGCTGGAAGAGTTTGCTTCCACTTCAAACAAATATGCTGTAGGTTTTTTTTTTTATCTCTAGCACCTGTTTGAATTTTTTTTAAATATCAGTATCAGTGACAAATCTTCATGTAATTCACAGTGATAAAGGACATCATTACAACCAAAGCCACGAGAGAGAATCAGCGCTGAGAATGAATGTGGTTGTGTACCTGTCAGAATCATCTATCACTTGCTCCATCAGAAGACCCAAGACAAGAAATTGAATCATTGATCTAAGAGGTCTTTTAAGTCAAGATATAAGCAACTGTCTTCACTTTATTGGAAATAATATGAGGATGACCTCAGCACCTCACATGTTGCAGAATTCTGTGGCCTGACTTTTTTCTTATATATCGTTAAAATTCTTACGGATTGTGTGATATTTTTCTGCCAGAATTTTTCGAACTCCAGTGTTTTGATTTCTTCGGGAAATGAACTGCGACAGGAAATCAGGATTTTACAGTTGTTCCCTGTTTGAACAGTTTGAGTGTTAAAAACAATAAGAATCAGACAGTGAACATAGTCACATTGTGATAGGTCTCCTTGTAAAAAAGTAAGCTACCCAAAACTTAAGTCCTAAAACAACCCGTATTCTAAATAGATTTCTAATTTATTTCGAAAAAAAAACCTGCAAGTGCTGGAACACAGACAACTTCCATTATGTTAAGTACAGGTAAAAGAGTGAGAGGAAAGAGCGATGGACGGAACAAACCAAAGAGAATAATACCTATCACAAAGATACTTGGTGCGACCCTGTTCTAACATTGACTTCTGCAATCACAAATACCGAAAAGGGCATAATGATTCCTACCCGAACAGATCTTGATGCCAAAAAAGACATATAAGAGCAATTTATTGTTATAATAAAAATGTTTCACCTCTAAATGGTGCTCCCTAGTAACTTAAGTAATTTAATACCAGTTGAGTGGATACCGCGTCGACAGGGAAGTGTGTCAATTTTAAAGGAACGTCTTTGTAAATCCAAGGTCGGTGAATAATAGTCTACGGAAGACTTGTTATTGGAGACAAGATGTGACGTATTGTTCCTAATTGAAACATGGCGGGATGTTACTGAACACTTCAATGCTCCAGTAGGTTACAGATCATACGATGAAACCGAGATAATCAACGTCCATGAGGACTTAAGATTTTTTTCAAACGAAACATTGATAAAAAACCTAAGCAGTTGGTCGCATACAAAACATTTGATATGTTGAAAACCACAACGACTATGAAGAACAGTGTTAAAATTTTTTTCTGAGTGTACCGCCCACAGTCATCTAGAAAGTGCTAAGTAAAAACACCTGGATTAAAGCATTATTTATTCTGTGTAGGCATTGTGACATTGAATAATCTTTAGTGATTTCAACATACACATTGGTGTGAGTTTGGAAAAAGGAACTGAACTATTTGCAAACATTCTGGCATCGCTAAATCTTAGGCAACATAACGGAAACATCTACAGATGGACATTGACTAGAGCTGATAACTGATTTATACAACACTGGAATTTATAAAATACAGGTGGAAGACAGTTCAATTTCTGATTATAACTATATGTGAAACGAATTTATTTTCAAAGAGCCTGGTCCGGTTCAAAGCCAAAGTAATTTCTAACAGCCTACTTCGTCGTCTGAAGAGCACAAACATCGTTTTGACAATATGGTAGAGGACTACACTAAACTCTAAGAACTGTTCATGACAAACAGTGCTAGGTCACAAAAAACAGTACTAAGACCACATTCTGAGTGGTACCAAATGGAATACTTGGAACAAAGCACGAACTAATGAGAGTTGGAAAAAAGTTTGAGGAAAAATAAACGCCATGTCCACAATGAAAATCTACATTCGAGGAAAAACCGCAATAACACTATAGAAGTAGCTGAAAAAACTTTTACTCTTATCGAAAGAGACCTAAAGGCCTTGTACAGAAAATTCAACGGCATGATTAAAAAGATTTCAAATCAAATTTGTACTTGGTCATCTTGCTGATATCGGAATTTTTTTTAGATATTACGAATTAATGGTTGACCGCATTGAAAACTCTTATGATTATCGTAAGAATTGCAGCTTCTTGTGCTCCAGTAGTTTGTCATTGAATGTTTTTGGGAAATTTGGATAAGCCTACTTGTATTCTCAACACTTGCAAGTGTAAATTTGCTTTTTAAGGCGTGACTTAGGTTTTGCTCATTGATTGTGAAATCAGTTTGGTTTTTTTTAACAATAAATTGAGCGGATATTGATCCAGCCATAAAGAATTTTTAATGACAGACCGAGCTGTCTCTTTTTAAGGACTAAAGTTTTTCAGCCCAATGTATTGAGACTCAAGTTACACAGTGCATCGGTTAACTTTTGTTGTAACACCCCTTTGGAGTGGCATTGTTTAGGAAACCTAAGACCTAGGCCTACCTTAGGACCTAAGCGACGTCGCTCTCACCTTTCTTTTCTCCTATTGCATGCTACTTTTCTCGCCATCTCTTTCTATTTCTATTGCATGATTTTTCTGTAGTGTACTAACCTATTAACACTAACCCTGATCGTCACCGATCCGCTCGTGTAACATTAATTTTATAATATTAGAATGAGATTTTATTACACTTTTTCCCGCTAAGAGCGTTCTAGATGGCCAACGGCACCATATTTTAAGGCCATTATCACTATAACCTCCGTCAGGTTACAGATAGCAATTGTTGAATTTTAAGTCGAACTACTTTTGCAGCTCGAGTCTAACCTTAGTAAAAAGTCACTTCAGCCTGTTGTATGAAAGTAGGTCTATCTAAAATTTTGCTATGCTTACCCTGTACAGTCAGGTAATGAAATTACCTTATATTCTGTGATAGAAAATAGGGGGAGGGAGAGAACGGGAGGAAGATGATATAGAAAGCTAGAGAGGACAGGAGAGTTACAGAAACCTCGCCTTAATGTACACGTTCACTGTAATGTAGGTGCAGGGGTAAAGGAGACGGGGGAGAAAAGCTTTGGGTCTGCTTCTTCAATTTGGTATTAATCGTTGCCAATATTACGTCGGTAAATCAAAGTCGTGGATTTTTCTAATAATTTATTTAAAGGAGTTGTGATAAGCTCTTTTATGGTTACCTTAAATTCAAATCTCCATAATGGTGAGATTTGCTTTAACTTTAACTTTCTACATTTGAACCAACTGCTGTCTTGGTTAGTCATTTCTCTAATATTCTCTTGTGTCGCACAGTTTACTACATTTATTTACGCTGCTGAAAATTTGAGACGGAAAGTGTACCTTATGCCTGTATAGTCTAAGAATGTCTTTCACAGTGAAAGGTTGTGTTGTGACGTTTTACTGCACCAAGTTTGTGTCGGTTTCTTTCAAAGTCGTAGTGAGAGATGAAACAGATCATGTGACTTAAGGTGTCTGTCATCTTGTTCCGGAGTATCTTTAAGTTGTCCAATGCATTGCTTGGCCCATCGTGTTGTCAAGTTAAAATTTTGTTTTTATGATCTCTTTGCTCTTTGTTAGTTATATACATAGAAAATATCCACCCAAAACCATTTTCATCATAACCACAACCACTAAAGGATTTTTTTTTTGTAATGACGGAATTGCCCATGCTAGGCAAGTATTATGCTTTATTGTTTTAAGTAGATAGTGTGGATCACGACTGTTCCTTTTGTTTTGTGGTTCGATGAGATGGGAAAGACGAAGAAATTCCTTGATATTGTTTTCTATCTCCATGGTAAGGGTGTGGTGCACATATCTGAAATGCATACAAAATCTTTCACGGTAATTATGTATGTCTGAAATGTAAAGGCTAAAGATTATTATCCGCTATGTTGTGTACATGCAAACTTTACGTATTTTATGCTCGCTTTAGAGATGACGTTCATGTTATATCAGATTTCAATCTACTCATACTCTCATTGCACATTTTAGTCCTTGCTGCTCCAGGTTTAGGTCTTTTACCTTCGTCTACGATTTTTGTGCTTATATACCGAAATTTCCTCCCATTATGTGGGTAACCAGAGCTGAGTAACATTAAGTAGGTCTTATAATTTTTACGATACCTTTTTGCTCAGAAAGCATATGAAAAAGCTAAAACCAACATTTATTCATTATATACATAAGTTTTTCTATATAAAACCTGTAACGCCTTTCTACGATCAGATTTAAATGTTAAGTTGTATATGTTAAAAATTAGGTGAATACTGTGGATCAATAATCATTACATATAACACAGGAACTAGTCAAGCATAAAATGGAACGGCAGAAATACGCTACAGCTAAGACCTGTAGTAGCAAATTAACCGTAACAAATAGAAATACAGTAATTGCTGTCGTAGTTTTTTGTTTTAATGCCAGCACAAACAAACGTATTACCGCTGGTAATAATTGCAACTGTTGTGATTGATTGATTGAAGGGTATTTTTACAAGCCCAATTCCACTTCAAAGGTGCTCTCAGGGCTTGGGTCCCAATGACAATGTACGGGCTGCCACCCAGAGACTAGCGGGGATACCATGACTTAGCCTCACAACAATGACATATCGATTACAATCACTAAAACCATAACAAAGTACCACAAAGAAATGCTAACATGAGCATAGGTATAAGACTGACGGATAACCTTCCTCCTCCCCATACAGACACTAAATTCTCCACCCTCAAACAAGCTGCTCCCCACCACTTAGTAGCGATTACCTTTTTAAGTTACAAATTAGCTATTATCGCTGTTTTCGCGTGTACTCAGCACACTGGTTGAATATAGGATTTTACTTTCAGTTACGCGTGTGATTTGCTAGTTTATAATCTCAGTTTTCTTATTTATAATCGGGCTGACTTTTTGTTTTATATGAATGCCAATACAATCTTTTTTGACATGAAGTATTTTTTGCCTTAGTCTTGTTAATTGTACATTTTCTTGTAGCAAAGGTATTCAGTATATTTGAGAGTTTTATTCTTTTAACCGCTGCTCAGGTTTTATCTCAAATGTATAGCATAATAATGAATAAGGCACGGTTAATATAAAGCTTTGAATATTAAGTTTTGTGAGATTTTTAATCAAGAGGAAAGCGCTTTGAAAAGTTTATTATTCATCACTATATTATTGTTGGTTATGTGATTATTACAATTATAATAAATAATGAATTATTACTATTTTCTTCTTTTCTTGTCAAATTACCAACAGTTGTCTTGTACTATTGTAAATACTGCAAAAACCAATGCATAGTTTTCGTCACTGACCAACGATAAGGAAATTTTCTGTCTGTAAACACTTCAGACTCTATTTCATGCTCAGCAATGTCGGTGTGAGTAGCTTAAGCTGCCTGTTCATTTCTTTTAAATGATGTTGTCTTACATAGCAAGAATAGAAAAGAAAATGCAACAGATTCTGTTTTGAGACCTTCATGTTTGCGTATCCCTCTTTTCTTGTTTAGTTTTATGATGTCATCAATCCCTGTGATCTATTTACAACTTAATTATAACTTTCAACCTATTTCTACAAAATTAATTCGTTTTGATGTCAACATTAATCTTTTAAGAACTATTATCCTCCTAGTTTATCCAGGTTTTATAAATTTTATCACCAGATAGCAATTTTTTGTAAAATATTATGTTTACTACATGTATCTACTAAGAGACATGATGTGTATGTTTTTACTTATGTGTGGTATGTACATTTTTACCTGATTGGTTTAATTTGTATTTTCTGATTTATATATATATATATATATATATATATACTTTTCTGCTTTTTTAACGTGCTGAAAAGATAAGTTTTCTATGTATTTCTATATATTAGGACAATAAACTATTCTTATTTTTGTTCTTTTCTCTTTCGTTTTGGGAATCCAGATGCAGAGCTCTGTTCAAGGATATTTTTTTCTAGATTGTAATTTCATTCTTGCAATAGACAACGTTATTAATTACTTTGAGTTGTTTGTTACATTTAAAATAAAACCCATTTTGAAAATAAATGTAAATTATACGTTTCATCTCATTTTCCTCTTTTCCGCCATAATTTTTCATTGCGGTCTAAATTTTTCATTATGACGCTTCATTTTGTGTATGTTCTTTCGTTTGTATGCTATTTTTTGTGTTTTGCTGTTGTACTTTTTTGTTTTAGGTAATGTTCACACATTCATTTTGTTGTCTTGCTAGGGTAAAATGACTATTTGAGATTTGTATATATTTTTCGACATGAATCAGATTTTACCAAATTCTACTGAAAATTGTTTTTATTCTCTTTTGTTTACATTTTAGATCAAAGTTGATTTTTATTCCGTGCGAGTATGTGGAAGACTAAGGGAGGAAAAACCCCTTTGTATCTCTAAGTTACTTTATGACGAACTGTTGGAAAAAAAATATAATTATCTCGTGATGTACCGGTAGCTGGCTGTGACAAAACTTTCTCAACAGTCTCTGCTTATCGAACCTGAAGTTTTTGGAGTCAAACCGTCATCCTGAAATTTAGACTGGTGCCTTGTAGCGCAAGAGTTGAGTGATTGTAATGAAAAAAAAACACAGCTACTTATATCAACTAGTGTTTTGTTTTTTGTTTTTTTGTTTTTTTTTAATTTTGTTTTTCGAATATTAGACTGCATTTTAACAGGCCTATTTTTCAAGCTTCAACTCGGCACATTATTTTTTTTTATTAACTCGGACGATTTATCGGCCCTAGAATTTATCAATGTAAAT
This sequence comes from Elysia marginata, assembly GCA_019649035.1. Lineage (NCBI taxonomy): Eukaryota > Metazoa > Mollusca > Gastropoda > Plakobranchidae > Elysia > Elysia marginata. The sequence continues at coordinate 78,605 of BMAT01007663.1, read as the reverse complement.
ATATCTCCTAAAGACTGTCCTTAATAAGTTAATTTGTATAGTTAGGAAGATTATTTTTGTTAACCTTGTTAAATGTTTATTTCTCTTGCCATATGGTGATTTTATGACTCTTTTATTGCAAGTACATCCTTTTGTTCAAATGTATTTAAAACCCTCTCTTTCGATTATAAAGATTTTTAATAATCAAATCCTTGTATAAGTCAATTGACCAGCCTGAATGAAGATCCAAAGTGATTAGGATCTTTATGATAATTTAATAATTATGTTCTATTATGAAAATGGTTTGTGACAATTTTGCATTTTATCAAGTTGTATCTTATTTATCTAATCTCATTTTTTTAATACATTTTTGGCAATTTTTATGAACCACTGTATGTTCTAGTAACTTGCTGCGTTTGTTCCATATGTAAGATGGTTGCTAACGTTAATTCTTTCTTGCAACCATTGTTGGTGTCCTGTCACCCCTGGTTCTCCGGGTTACAGAACGAATGTTGGGCTCTCCTGGACGTGGTGGCCATCCTGGTGTGGGAGCCACTGAAGGGGGAGCTCTTTAGATAGAAGTTAATAAAGTATAACTTCACTTAATACATCAAAGAGTTTGTTTTAATTTTCTTGGTTTTCTTAGTTGTTCCTTCATATGTGCGTGTGTTTGTGTTGTTAGTTGATATATTGTGTGTACAGTAGAATAGTGTAGCTATGTCTTGCGATTAGTCCAAATGAGTCTAATGTCGAATATTTTTTTATAATTATTATTATTATTATTATTATTATTATTATTATTATAAAAATTGCTTAAATTATAAAGTTATCAATAATATCAATGAAGGTATTAGGAATTTTTTCGTTCAAAATATGAAGAAATCACAGAATAAAAAAAAATATTATCTGTTAGAAGTGTTTTCTCAAGCTCAAATTTCCGACGTCTGGGTTTATCAGGAGCACTGTCGGTCATTTTAAACAAAAATCAGCAATCGATACACTTTTTTTTCCAGAGGTTGCACGATCTTTGATCAGACAGCCGTTTACTTAACCTTTAATAAAATTGTGTCGACTCTATGGTGATAGAACCAACAGGGAAGGGAAATAATTGAGGCACAGACTTTAGCCTGTCAAAGCACAATTCCGTGCCCTTTAACTAATTTGACAGTCAAAAACAATAAGTTGACCTAGTTCCATGAACCCGCTTCAAAGTGAAAAATAATTTCACACTGTCAGGTTTTTTATACCAAATCGAAAGAGAATGAGATGAAGAGCTATAAACATAATGATATAATTATACCAACATGATCGATTGGGTTATGTTCAATAACAAGAACTTTTGTTTGTGAGCACAATGTGAAAACCCACAGCGCACATTTAATAAGCCCCTTTTTTTCAGTATAGGACATGACAATTTAATATTACGCACTCTAAGAATTTGTTGTTTCACCATAAAACCTGTAATATATATACTGTTTGTTTGATCTGTTTCCTATTAGCATGTTTAAACAAGTTTGTCTAAAATGCTGATACAAATACGTATACCACTTTGCTATCCGTAAACGAGAAATTCTTAAAAGCTTAATGGTTATTATGCGACTTAAACCTTGTGTAGCTATTAAACCGACCACACACATACCAACGTTTAAAAATTTTTAAATGTAATATAAGACAATCTGAACCACTAATCGTCCGTAATGTAAGATAATCTGAACCACTAATCGTCCGTAATGTAAGACAATCTGCACCACTAATCGTCCGTAATGTAAGACAATCTGAATCACTAATCATCAACAATCTTTCTGTTAATGCACGGGCGTCAATCGAATACAATTATTAAGTAAAGAAAACTTTACATGCGTCAATACGAATAAATGGCTTATAATGTTATATTAAGATTCACTTGTATCTCTTTAAATCATTTGCACACGAGAATTTTTTCTGTCTTAGCATTACTTTCATTTTTTTTATCTTTCTCTACCCGCTCTCAATGTCTCATATCCTCATATTTCTCTGTGTGTGTGTGTGTGTGTGTGCTGTCAGACAACCTAGGCAATCAGTGCAGAAAATAACTGGTAAAGATTTTTAAATTTTTTTTTGATGTCTGTCATGTAATTTTTTTTTATTGCTGTATAGGTAAGTTGTTTTCTTAGCATTTAATTGTAAGTCGTTTTTTTAGCATTTAATTGTAATTTGTAATGTTTTCCTTACTACCCACAGGCGCAATTTCAGCCCCTCCCTCCCCCTCCCCCAGCTCGAAAGAGCAGGCCTCACCACCTTCCATGGGTGCTGAGGTGGGTATTACAGAATACAGAGTGACTTTGTGAATCCTTTATGGAAATTTCATTGACTGCTCAGATATTGTCAAATAGTAAAACGATAATTGTATTACAAGTAAATAGAAATATATAAAAAAAAGTATTGATTAATAGGTAAATAAGTAAGAGCTGAACAGAATTTGAATATTGCTTATCTTGTTACATAAAATGCATAAATTATAAATTTTAATGCGCATATATAGATATCTCATGTTTAGAAAAAGGCTAATATCACATGGCTTGTCTTAATTAAATCACTATCACAGAAAGTCAGTATCACAAAGACGTATTATAAATAGTAAACATCTTTAGGGGGTTCAAATTCTTTTAAAGTTTTCATTCAATAGTTTTAAAGATCTTGGTATGAAAGAATCGTTGTAGCGGTTGGTTTTGACCGCTGAGTCGACTGTCGTATTCGTTAGAGAGAGGGGGTGTCTTGTCTTTTAGTATTTCTTTTGTCTTTTTGGAAGTCCGTTCTTTGCAAAGGGCCTCAAAACTCAATTGTTTCACCCCCACCACCCTGCCCACTTTTTCAATTATTTTTGTTACGTTTATATTGCTTTGAATGCTAAAAGTTACAGCACTCTTACTTCTAGATATCAAATTATTTCAGAAAATGTGATATTCATACGTTCGTGCATGAAACAGTCTCCAGCAGTGTAAAATTTTATCCATTAGTGTGTGTAAGAAGGAGGGAAAGGAGGGCTGGGGGGATGCAATGTATTAGTCTGTTGAAACATAATGAAATAAAATTGTATAACTCAGTGAGCATTGAATAACACTCAGAAAACTCCCCGATCTCTTAAAGCTTTCGATTTAAATACAACCTTTCTTTAAAAACGGGTACATCGCTAGATGAAAGAAATATTTAAGTACCGAAAGTAGAAAAATGTTTCTGGTTGTTTCAGCTATACATAGCATAACTGTCTGTTATCGTTGTCCGCGAGCAAGGTCGGCTATGTCTGCTAAGACTAAAACCTCGACCTTTTAGTGGTAGTCCTGGGTTGCTGTGTGGACTACTATCCCTCTCGCCTGGAAACAAAAACGAAACGAAGGATAAGTAAGCACAGAATATTATTAGCAAGATGACAGGACTGACAAGCAAAACAAACAGGCACAAAAAATCGACGGGCACTTGAAAGAGCATGATACGAAGACAGGGAACAGGAACCCGTGAACCACCAGTGTGGATATACACAGGGACTACAACAGGAACCCGGGGATCACCAGTGTGGATATACACGGGGACTACAACAGGAACCCGGGGATCACCAGTATGGATATACACGGGGACTACAACAGGAACACGGGAACCATTAGTGTGAATATACACGGGGACGACAACAGGAACCCGGGGATCATTAGTGT
>BMAT01007661.1:1088601-1101367 GCA_019649035.1 Elysia marginata | reverse complement strand
AAAGTCTGTCAAGGTAAAATGAAGTTTTAAAAATCAGTCATTGAAGTTGGGCTTAAAAAAAATGACAATGCAGTCAACGACGCTCGATCAAACTCAATACAATTGCAAATCAAGCAAACAGGAAACAACAACAACAAATTTCTTTGCAATTCTTTCTCTTTTTTTTTTAAATCTTTTGTTCTTCGATATCAAATCAATTGATAAACCACATTGACTTAAGGTTCAATCATGTCCAATCACAATTTCTTCCACCTGAAGACCAGTCATCCTTTCCCTGGCCATGTGACCTTTAGTGAGCAAATGTTTGCGATAATTGTCTATACGCCCAAAACTCATTGCACATGGCTGACAGAAGAAGGCCGAGTTGGAGGGGCCAATACCATGAGCACAGCGCTTGTGACGGGCTAGGTTGTTCCTATACTTGAACTTAGAAGAACACAGCATACACCGGTACAGAAAAGTCTGGGGGAGGCTGCCGGTTTCAAGCACTTGCTGTCTCATCACGTCTGCGAAAAGTGGAACAAAAGTACAATACTTTTTAGAAACAATATCACAAGCTAATGTAGTAAATATAAAAATAGTAGGTACAGGTATCGATTAGAACTGATGTAGAAATGGCAGTAGTTCATATTATAGTGTTGGAGCTGAAATACTGAGTGGTAATACGAGCAGATGGCTAGTGACGAAAAAGTAGTAGTAGTAGTAGTAGTAGTAGTAGTAGTAGTAGTAGTAGTATAATGAGAAGAAGAAGTAGTCGTAGCAGTAGTGGTAGTAATAGTAGTAGTTGCAGTACTAGTAGTAGTAGTGGTAGTAGTGGTTATAGTAATAGTAGTAGTAGAAGTAGTAGTAGTAGTAGTAGTAGTAGTAATAGTTGGATGTAGTATAAGAAAAGAAGAAGAAAAAAGAAGAAGAAGAAGAAGAAGAAGAAGAAGAAGAAGAAGAAGAAGAAGAAGAAGAAGAAGAAGAAGAAGGTTTTTTTTATAACTGCTTAAGTTTTTGATATGAATTTTTTTTCGAATGTGTATAAGGAGCAATAATTTTTCCATTTTAGGCTCCATTTTTCTGCAGTAAGCCTCTATTGAATAACCTTTAATTATCTCTATCTTGTCTTTGCCGGGCCTACCCCTCTCACCCTTATGTAATCGAAAAAAAATTAAACTCTGTCTGCATCACATGTGAGTATGCCGAGCAAATTGAGCCGAGGCGCGTGATCGGAGTGTGAACTTGAACAACCCTTGTAGTCGACGCGACCGATACTAAGAAATCGGGTCTAAACCGCTCAAACCACTGAAAACTGAAAGCAGTAGTGGAGTTAGGTCTAGTGACACAAAGTGGGTGAATATTTGGTCTGTATTGCTCACTCTTGCCTCTTATCACCATTTTTATTCCTGCTGGCTGTTGACAATATAATGAGAATATATCTACTAGCTGAGAGAAAACAAGGAATTAAATGGACACTAACAAGTCAACTCGAGGACTTAGACGTTGCTGACGATATTGCGTTGCTCTCCCACAATCACCATTAAATGCAAGAAAAAACTGCCACCCTTAACACAACCTCAAAAAGTCTAGGATATAATATTAACAAAAACAAGACAAAAATTCTCAGACCCAAAACTAATAACAACAAACCAGTCACGGTGAAGGATGGGGAATTAGAGGATGTTGACAGTTTCACTTGCCTAGGAAGTACCATTAACAAAGAGGGAGGAGTACAGGAAGACGTAAAGAAACGGATACAGAAAGCCCGTCAAGCCTTCTTAGAGCTGAAGAAGATAGGGTTCAGCAAGATCATTAAGGAAAGGACAAAGATAAAAATCTTCAACTCAAATGTGAAAGCAGTCCTATTCTATGGAGCAGAAACATGGCGAACCAACAAGACAACACTGCAGAAACTCTAGTCCTTCAGCAACAGATGTATGAGACGTATCATCAGCATACACTGGCCGGAAATCGTCAGTAATACCGACTTGTGGGAAAGAACGAATCAACAACCAATGGAGGTGGATCTGAGGAGAAGAAAGTGGAGATGGTGGATTGGACACACTTTAAGGAAACCAAGGCATTGCATTACAAGGCATAGCTTGGTGTAGAACCCACGGGGCCGCAGACCCAGAGGGAGTCCAAGAATGACGTGGAGGAAACAGAGGCAAAGATGGCATCTGCAGAGAAAACATGGAAAGAACTGGAAGAGATAGCACAAGATAGGATGGTGTGGAGGACCTTTGTTGGCGGCCTGTGCTTCCCGGGGAGCTGAGAGGCGAAGAAGAAGAATTGCTCACTCTGCTTACCTGAAACATCGGATTTAGAGCAACAGGAATGGATTACTAGCTCTGTGTTTTGTTTGTGTGTGTGTGTGCAGAAATGGTTCAGCTTACTGAAAAATACAAATGGGCGATTCGATTATATTGACCTTATATGCCCAAGTCAGGACCTGCTTCCACTCCCAGGGTTGCGATGCTAGTAGAAAATGCCATTTTACGAGTTGGCTTCATTTTGTAAACTTAAATACCGGTTCGTTTTTAACGATAACGTATGATCTATTTAATGCTACATTGTTGGAGCACATTATTCTCGGTTATTTTTTTTCTGTGCTTTCTATTCTTCATGTGACCCGGTTTGATTAGATCATTAGATAACTTCTTTTGTTAGTTCATGCTGTGGGACACGAAAAATTGGTAAAAATAAATAAAATTTACTTCTTACACCATGTTTGTGGATAGACATCCTGAAGTAATTCTAAAAAGGAAGGCATGCTTTGAGTAAAATTATTAGAGCATCACTAAATCCTCCGCTCCAGAGAGTCGCGAGGTAGCACTTCCCCATTCCCAGTCCATATGGGACTATCCAACGTCACCGCGGGGCCAAAAACTTTAAGCTCAGTCTCGTGCTATGGTGACTTTGTTAATGGTTAATTTGCTATTCTATTCGAGTGTATTGTTTAAATAAGGTAAAAAAGGAAGGAGATATAACGAGAGGAGGGGGTCATAGACTGAGAGAGAGAGAGGTGTAAAGAGACCCAGAGTAAAAATGAGAATGAGGGTGAGAGAGTGGGATGGATAGAACGAGAGCGATAAAGAGAGAGAGGGAGTGAGAGAGAGAAGGAGTGAGGGCTTGAGAAGGACTTGAGGGTGAGATTGCTCAAATATACATCCTGTAAATGTAAGTGTTTTTTGGTTGTCTGATGTTCTAAGACAATAGTTCTGCGATTCTCGGTTATTTTGCTTCATTATCGAACGCTCTAACAATTGCGAGTGTCTGCCCTGTTGAATATAATGATAATGATTTTAAAAAACTCGCATATTATTACAATAGCATAATATATAATAAAAATACATAAATGATCCAGTTTGAATTGGGTAGTTTTCTTTTCACTACAATCATATTTGATGACAGATAAATAAAAAATAAAGAGAAACAAGTTAGAAAAGACAAACAGGATAATTTTTTTTCATTTCAACTGAAATAGAGTGGAGAGTCTTGGCCGATCTCAAAATAAAAATCACTTATAAAGCATGGCGTTTATTTTATCTTTGGAGTATATGTGTGTATCTGAAAAATTGCCCTGTTGTACTTGTAGCCATCTTTGGTGGCAGTATCTCGGGGGAAAGCCTTCAGTTTAATTAAGGCGACTTAATGACTTTAATCGGTCGCTTCACCAACAGGCATACATCGGTTAATTTTAGAAAATTAATAAGCAATATTGCACGCAATAGCTGCCATTTTTTTTTAAGTTTAAAAGTTTTCAGGGTTGCCACTCCAATTTCAAAGAACTGAAAAGTTTAGACAGATGCAATCCCTTACTGACCAGTTTCAAAAACAGCACCACAAACAAATATTTTTAAGAAAAAACAACTCATTAGCACAGGATGCGGAATAATTCCCCAGTCTACGGATCATGTACGTATGTCAATGGTGTAAGGCAGTCCCGAGGATTTCCCACGAACCACAATTGATAGTATTCATCAAGACTAGAAAACTGTTGATATAAGTTATAAAGAGATAGCAATAAACGAAGAAGAAGAAGAAAATGAAGAAGAAGAAGAAGAAGAAGAAGAAGAAGAAGAAGAAGAAGAAGAAGAAGAAGAAGAAGAAATACATGTAATGTATCGTGCTCTTCTCTTTTAACGAAACGGATGACGGAAAGAAACTAGCTCATGTAATTCTGCAATATTAAAATAGAAATAAGAAAGAATGTACAGGAGCATCCGCTACGTTTTAAATTGATTTAGCTACAAGCTTTGCTTGAAAGATTTTTAAAGTACATGTATGAAATTACTATTAGGCCTATGGTGGAAAAGCCCGAAATATTCTTGCCGTAGTGTGATTCGAACCTTCGATTTATAGTATTTTCGGCAACTACCACCTGGCCACTGAGAGAAACATACTGTGTAGCCCCTACGTTTCTGAAAAAAAAGAAGTTTTATGACGAAGATCTTTGCTTAGCCTCTCTAAGCGACTTGCTAACTTACGGGAAGATCCATCTGTGATCCCAATCGCCTCAAAGGCAACTATTGAATCCGGAAACACACCAATAACTTAGCCATACACAACTAACACAGAGAACGAATAATAACTTTAACAGTTTAAGGCATGCCTCATTGTAAATCAAAGATCTAGAAATCAGAAGAGGAAAATAGTTGAGGCAGTCCTTGAGCAATCAAATTATTGGAAGATTTTATAACATAATTATGAAATGAGCAATGGATAGAAGTACGCTTTAAAAAGGAAATACTCGAAATTTTCTTGCTCTTTAGAATGATTCAAACCTTTGACCTATTGTAGCTTCGGCACTCACCGCCTTGTTCTGTTTGTTTTTAGCTACGACGTTTTTTATGGGGGGGGGGGTTGTATTGTATTCTTATTGCTTTCGCCACTAGATCTAGTTCATTTTGGACTGTCCCAGCACTGCAACTATGTCTGCCTACTTTATTGCATTAAAACTTCTACATCAGACATATATCTAGCACGAGAACACAACGCGTAACCACATTGATTGTCACTTATACTAGTTATAGCTACTATAATCCTTACCGGTACTGTTAAATCCCAGTAAGTATTGTCTTCCTCGGGAGTACAAAATGGCCCGTGGACAAGTCTCACATGCCGCTTGTATACATCGTGTCTAGAAAACATCTTCAGGCAGATCTCACATTGGTGGAGCTTCCCTTCAAGTTTGTCCAAATGCCGCTGAAGGCCTCGCTTATCGCTGTAAGAATTATTGCAGTGATGGCAATGGTAACGGTAGTCGGAAGTCTCCTCCTGCGACTCCGTCAGTCTTGCAGAGTCACACCCAACCTGCCCAAAGCCGTCGCCGTTTGACAAATCTTCTCTTGCTGCCAAAGTGGCTGATGTGGTAGGCCTACGTGTTGCACCATTTGGATTATTAGACTCTGAATCTTCTGATGGTATATTGGTATTTGACGACGATGTGTGATTGTTGTGTGATTTGATTATGGGGCGCCTGTAGGTTCTTGGCTTCCGTTCTTTCGCCGTCTTAGATTTGTCTGTAAAACCAACCACAAAACATACGTGATTTATGTATAACATTTTAACATTGTTTTTGGGTCGAAGCAAAGATGTTGTTGGTAAAGACTTGAAATATTAACGCAACACCAAACCAAGACATGTACAAAAAAAATCAGTGCGTTTTGAAAGCTGGATGAGAAGTAAGAAATATAAAAAAATTAGAAGCTAACAATTAAATGATTGGCAATCTTCTCAAACAGTCAATACAAGCATTATGCAAATATTGATCTTCCATACTGAATGAAATTTATCAACACCACGGACCCCCGTTTAATTGAAATGAAGCTATGAAAGTGCACCATACACCATCCACACACCCTCTCAGTTTAGTTCTTTTTATTTTTTTCAAGACAGTTCGGTTGAGTGATTCATTTCAATACAAGGCTAATGTGAGTAAACAATGGTTCATATATCCATAAAAATAAAATATATCCATTTTCCTTGGTGAGAAGTCCCCCCAACACTTTTACCTTGGTCGAAAGTCTTTGGTCTCCACAGGCAGATCCTCCCAATCCAACGGCTCTCCTGTTTCTTTTTACCCCATCGCATCAGTTACTATCGCAGTTCTTATTTCTCCGATTTTGATTAGCTTTTATCTGACTTCTTTTCTGTGTCTCCCACCCCTGATCCTACGATATATAAAATTTCTATTTCACAAATCTTGCACCTCTCTCTCTCTCTCTCTCTCTGTCTCTCTCTCTGTCTCTCTCTCTGTCTCTGTCTCTCTCTCTCTGTGTTTGTGTCTCTCTCTGTGTTTGTGTCTCTCTCTCATTTAACGGCCAAATGAAAAAGGCACTATGCCTCATTTGCTACCTTTAAAATTCAATTCTCTCTCTCTCTCTCTCTCTCTCTCTCTCTCTCTTTTTTTTTTCTCTCTCTCTATCTATCTATCTATCTATCTATCTCTCCCTCTATCTCTCTCCCTCAGTGTCTCTCTCTCTATCTCCCTCTTTGTCCTTCATTTTTTTTCTTTCTCTACTTCATATGTCTGCCTTCTCCCATCTTTCCTTTCAAAAGTATCAGCCACTGCTTTCACTAAGTAGGTCAGGTGAAAATTTTAAAATTAATAGAACTATTAGATATGCATATTTTCACAATCTGCTCGTTAAAACTAAAAGATAAAAAAAATCATGTGAATCGGTTAAAAAACAACAAATTTATCAAATTTTAAAAGTTTATTGAACTTAGAATATTTGCGGCCGCGCGCGCTACAGTACAAAATGCAAACTCTACATCGCGATATACACAGCCGCAAAAGAAATACAATCCCAAAAAAGATTATACATACAGATAAGTAAACAAAGTTGAATGTTTATAAGTTTCACTTGTCTTCCTCTCTTGCCTTCAATCCCTCTTCTAACGCTGTTCTATTTTGATATTATTTATAATTCCACTTTTACTCATCCCCTTGCTTTTTATTACAAAAAGATTCTTCATCATACATAGAGCATCTTTACATTGTGCAGTGTATACTCCACCATCCCCCTCCTAGTCTGCCGACCAAGTTCTCTACTTAAATCATCAATGATACGCAAAATTCGTCCTGCTAAATGGAACTTAGCCTGGCTTACAGAAAAAGATTAAAAAATTGCAGAGAGCTGTGACAAAAAATTTGAATCAATATCAACTGAACACATGCATCCAGAACAGCGATGGAATATCATCAAAACCACAATCAAGGAAACAGCGAAGGAAACGGTCGGAAAAAAAAAAAGAAACACGAAGCTAAACAACATTGGAAGACAACAGAAATTCTCGACATAATGGAGGAGACAAGAAAGAAAAAAGGTCTTATGACACATAAGCAATACAGAGAAACGTGCCACAATATACAAAGAGAGTGCAGGAAAGCAAAGGAGGATTATTGTGATAGAAAATGCAGTGAAATAGATATCTTGGACATTTGTCACAGCAACGAAACATATAACAAATTAAAGAATGGAAAAAAACTGTGCGGAAAAGTTAATCTTGGCATCAAAGATAAAGATAGAAAACTGCTCCAGGATGACGCTGATATCCTCAGTCAACAGATGGACGGAATACATAGTCGAGGACCTTTTTAATGACGAAAGACCCGAAAAACCATCGATCGATGTCAGCGACAACTTGGTGGAAACTACGACATCAGAAGTTGTTAAAGCAATCTCTGACCTTGCTAGAAACAAATCTCCCGGTGAAGACGAAATACCCGCAGAACTACTTCAAGCTTTGGGAACATCTGGAAAAGAGGAAATCACCACCTTGATCAATGACATATATATATATACAAGACGGGAGTAATTCCAAAAGACTTTACACCTGGTGCCTTTGTCGCTCTACCGAAAGTTAATAAGGCGACAAATTGCTCTGACCATCGCACCATAAGTCTAATTTCACACGCGTCGAAAATCCTATTAAGGGTGATCATGAACCGCATCATTCCTATAATTTACAAAACACCTCGATGATACCCAACTTGGTTTCAGAAAAGGAAAGGGCACAAGAGATGGTATCTTCTCATTAAGGAACACTTGTGAAGATGGGCTGCCAGAAGGGCCTCAATCTCTGTTTTATCGACTATGCCGAAGCTTTTGTCAGAGTCAACCATGAAAAACTATTGGAAGCCTTGGCCAAGGCGGGGATCCCGAGTCATGAAAGACGACTGGTATGCGAGATTTACTGGAACCTGTCGACGAAAGTAAAGCTAACATCAGGGACAACAGAAGATATCATGATTCAACGTGGGGTGAGGCAGGGATGAATTCTTTCTCCTTCACTGCTCAATCTGTACAGCGGATATCTACTGCAAGAGGCAATCTCCGAAAAGAGCGGCATACTCATCAACGTTGTCAACATCAACATCCGATATGACGATGACACTATCATCCTGGCAGAGTCAAAAGAACAACTTCAGGCTATGTAATGTTGGATCGCATCGTTGACAAATGCAAAGAGTATGGCATGGAAATCAACGCGAAGAAGACCAAGACGATGCACATAGGAAGGGATACAAAGGCGCTTACAATAACACTGGGAAACGCCGTGCTCGGGCAGGTCTCGAAATATTCATACCTTGGACACATGACCACGGAGGATGTTGCCACTCTGTAAGAGGTACAAATACGGATTGAAAAGACAAGTTTTGAGAGAACAAAGATCTGCTACGAAGGAACGTTGGTCTCAATACTAAGAAAAGAATCCTGGCGTGCTACGTATTCTCAGTTTTCAACTATAGTTGCGAAGCATTGACCTATTCTAAGACAGTTCAAAAGAAGATACAGACGTTCGAAATGTGGTGCTACAGGAGACTTCTCAAGGTACCATGGACAGAAAAAAACCAACAAAGAAATTATACAAATGGCCGATGTCAGCGAAAGACTGTTGCAACAACTTATGACGCGGAAACTTAGGTATGCTGGACACATCATGAGAGGCAGCTCGGGACCTTTGCTACAACTATCCCTAGAGGGGAAAATCGAAGGGAATAGAGGGCAGGGAAGGTCAAGAACGAACTGGATGGACAATGTAGAGAAATGGTCGAGGTCGACAAGCTATGGAGATACGAAACGGAAGGCCGAGAACAGAGAAAAATGGAGAGACATTGTTGCCAACCTTTGGACCAGAGACGGCACTTGATTATTATTATAAATCAACAATACCATGGTGTTTGTTTAATGTCCAATGGCTTAAAACTTTAAAAAGTTAATATTCCTTCTCTTTTATTAAGTAATCTAACCAACTGAAATGAGATACATGAATAGAATATTAGCTTTCGTTGTTTCGTGAGGGCTGTTTATCTTTTTATTAAGAGAGCTCTGATCGTGTCACATCAATGCATGAAAAAATATTAAATTTAAGACATTATTATGAACCGACCTAAGTAAAAGCCTCACGCTTCAGAATCACGCAGCTTTATTGCATGAACCTAAAGCGGACTGATCTTCAGTGTATCGCGGCATCCGACGTCTTAAAATTAAATCAATAAAAATTTTTAAAAACTCATACAGATAAAAATGCTAAACATCTATAAATGTAGTTCATAGTTTTGCGAAATAGTAAAAACATTGGATTGTAAATCTATCTAATGAACAGTTTAATACCGCTTTGTTTAAGATTAAAGGCCGTTAAGAACATTAACCATCGCTGTAAGAATAGGTAAATTTAACACTTAAAATAAGAAAGGAAGGGCATTCTTGGTTCAATTGAAAAGAAAAAAAAGAATAATTCCATATTTTTATCGGAGCTGCCTTAAGTTAAAGTTAAAACTTCTCAATGTCCATGTCAAGAATTCCTCAAGCATATTTAATTACTTTTTGCGGTAAAATCTTTGCTTTGTTTAATTTTCCGAATTTAAGTTTTAACCGATCAAAATTTTTTTCTCTTTTTCCTTAATTTTCAATAAAAAAAGGTACACCGCATAGGAGAATATCATACTATATCATATGGTTGTTCCAATGAAATCATTTCAAGAAATGCTGATATTTAAATGTAATCTTAGAAAATTACACTTTTCAAAATTATTCAATGCTACTAAGTCAACAGCAACATCTGAGTTCTGACTCATTTGAATTAGTCACAAGATACAAAATGTATAATCCCAGAGGATATGTTGGAGGTTAACTCCATAATCAAAAAGACCTAACTGCAACAATTGGTGTTGCTAACACAAGTTGCACTGCTAGTTCTTGCTCATGATTATCGCTGTTCCTCCAAATCTTTTTATCCCCTGAGTTCCTTAAATTTTCTCTTTTCGCTTGAAAATAACGCAGATTGCCATCAACCCTCAAGGTCAGGCCTTGACAAGATAGGCACTATGGTCAACATTTTACTTTATCGTCAAGTCCTTGATGCATGGAACTGCGCAGGGACTGCTTAGAAATAGGATCAAATGAATCGAGGGCAAAAGTGATTGCGCCAAACAAAATATGATTTTGGAAAAAACCACCTGAAAATGAACAGACAAAATTTAGCATAGGCTATTAAATTTTGAAAAAAAATGATATGGACACATGATGAGCATTAAAAACAAATGGACAAAAAAAAACCAGGAATAAACTTAAAATAAAAAAAACCCTGAAAGTTGCCATTCCTAGCATAAGTGTCTTGCTAAAAGCTTTTTTTTTGTTCATCTTAATATAATTATAATTATTTTGGAAAAATCATAATATGTAGCCATGTTCAATTTATAGATCTAGATAAGGTCTAGGCCTTGAATCTTGACTCGCCTAAATAATAGGGAACAAATGGTGCTTAATTTAAATCTTAAAAATATCCAATATAATGTGATTCTTACCACATTCTAATCACACATCATGCCAGGCCGCAAACGAATTGCCGTAGCACATGATAGTCTTCGACAGAAAAGATCGAGAGAAAGACACTTGTAGGTCTAGACCCCAAATCATGCCTGTACCTTGAGAAATTGATCTTGCAGTGGTTTACACATAAACTCTATAACTCAGGTGAGTGAAGGCTTTTTATTGCGGGCTAAGAATTATTTTTCACCTATTTTTTTGAAGGGACAAATTATTCTTCATTCCAGAAGATACATGTAGTTAATTTGTTGTTCTGGTGAGATAACTATTTTTTTTCTCAGGTGATAGTTATTTCTTTTTTTCTCAGGTGATACATGTAATACCGGTACGTGTTTATTGAACGGGTACACAGCTAATATACAATAATTTTCCAATCGTTACCGCCTCCAGACAAAGCCTATTGTGATAGCACCAGAAGTCACAGAAGTTATGCAGCTGAACATTAATTTCAAAGTCCAAGCTTTATCCTGTTCAAATTTATTCGCTTGATATTATCTTCAAATCATCTTCCTATTGTACTTTAGTAGACTATCAACTGATCCAAGATGGTTACCCAAAGATTGTTTGAATTCAAGAAGTTAAAACGGCTTTTTTTGTCGTTGTGGTTCTTTAAATATAATATTCTATTTAGTATGATTTACATATCCAAGCTAGATTGAGACTAATCCCAGAAAGAGAAAAACGTATCTTCCTTAGATAATCTTTAAAAAATGTGGAATCTCCATCAGATCTAGATACAATTTGACCAGATAAATAGTGATATTAGAAAAACTGGACTCGGTGGAATTGTATACGTGAAGGGTATTGGTTGCTTTTGACTCAACTTAAAGTTGAAACCCAACCTAGAGTTACACATTGAACTGGCGGTAGTTAAGTTAGAGTGAAAATCGATACTGGCCTACAAAGAAGAGAGTGCCACTGAATCGTTAAATTTACTAGAGGTGCCATAAAAAGGTGAATCTATCATGTAGATTAATACTTGCGTTGAGAGAGGTTTTTGGCAAATTTAGGACACACAATGCTCCTAAACTACTCAACTCTCAGACTTCAAATTTTTGATAAGGCATCAGGTAGATTTTAAAATTACACACCGTTAACTAGAAATGCAGTCTCCCTTGAGTTTTTTCTTTGAAAATGTATTGTTTTCTTATTTTCTTACCCTTCATCGGCCTACATAGGCCATTGTCAAACTTTTTTATAGCGATCGTCTCCATCTAGACACATTCAAACAAGATTGAAAAGAGTGCGTAAACGCTTAACAGAAACGGACAGGCAGAAAAAGCAACTTTTAACTCTAGCCTAATTTCGAATGATACAAGTTTTAATTTTTAAAAAAGACTAATTCAAAGTGATTCCAATCAATTTATCGAATTATCAGGTTTTAAAAGACTAACCCAGTTTCTGGATCTAGATCGAGAATTTAAATCTAGAGTGCTGGATCTAGATAGATAGAGTCTAATCTAGATCTAGATCTAGGCTTAGATTCTACTTTAATTTTAGAATATAGATCTAGATTGAGACTTTTCTAGAAGAGATCAATGTGAACGTTTACTTAACAGTACTCAGTGGGAGGTCTAGATCTATTAATAAAGTATAAATTATATTATCTTATCTGTGGCTGTGCGCATTACAAAAATACTGCATTTCACTATCAAGATGGCAGACGCTCACGGTTTTGTGCAATTGATCAACATGGCCGTAATCGATAAGGGGTTATATTGATCCATATTACAGAAAAGTTCTCTACCTTTCCGTGAGCGTCCGTCGTCTTCAAATGGAAACAGAATATTTACGTAAAATACAGAGTCTCAATAAGTTAAAATGTAGTCCGCTCTATAGATGATCGCTTTATCGACGGAATATGGAGTTATGGAATCCCTTTCTCTACATTATCACTTGGCCGTTTCTGTTATGCATCGACTTTTTTCTCGACCTTTTTTTTT
>BMAT01007661.1:1052161-1070609 GCA_019649035.1 Elysia marginata | reverse complement strand
CGCTTGTGGCACTTGTCGCATTCATGTTTGCCCTCTTTTTTCTTCTGGAAATGTGGCATGGAACTGGTGAAGGGATAATCTTGGTCTCGCAGAGAATAAACAGCACCATTATCATAAGATGAACCTGGCGACGGTAGACGGATGGATACGGATATTACAAGCGACATTTTACACCTAAGAAGTGCCAAAGAATAAAGGAATTCAGAAATATAATACTTATACTAAATCAAGCTAATGTTGGAGAGGCAATGGGTTAAACTCGTCCCTAATAAAGAATAGTGTTTATTGTTGATCATTGATGCAACCTGATGACTAGAGATAAGAACAACGTAATTTAAGTATAACAGTTTCAGGGGTAATGACTGTGTTTGCCTACCGGCGCAATCTTTTTATAAATAACATGGTTTCGGAAGAGCAGTATTTTGCTATTACAGTATTAGAAGCACACTCGAAAATGAAACGGGAACTTTGGTTTGAATAAAAAAAGTTAAAGCAGGTATCCCGTTGTTGCGAAACAAGAAGAGGGTATTTTTTAAAGGGTAAGTAGTGCGGTGTGCCGGTGGTGCTTAATGAACCAGTAAGGGACAGAGATGGGTAGAGTTTCTTCTAAAAAAGTGAGGTCTATGAGCCCTAGGACAGCGTTCTGACATCTGTGGATGACATATATTGACAAAAATGCCTCTAAAATTGAAGAAAAATGGTAATTTCATACAATGACACAGAGATGTAGATTTAGAAGAAGAACGAATGGCTTTCTCTGTGATCTGATAGCATATTTTTAAACTTTAGTTTTTTATACCAAGCCCAAGGTCAGTGGCCTTGGCTTTCTGACTTTCGGTAAGAGAGAGAGAGAGAGAGAGAGAGAGAGAGAGAGAGAGAGAGAGAGAGAGAGAAAGAGAGAGAGAGAGACAGACAGACAGACAGACAGAGAGGCAGATAGAGAGAGAAAGAGAGAAAGAGAGAGAGAGAGAGAGAGTGTATGGACTATCGCTATATATGTCGGTCTAATTTCAAACTGTAGCTGCTCCTGAAGGAATTATTACAAAATGGACAGATCTCAGGGATTTTTCACTTCTATAGTTGCCTTCTCAATCTCAGGTTAAAACTTTTCGGACAAAGGTAAACCTATCGCGTGGTGCCAAAGTTGCTCCAGGTGTGGTCGTGTATCATGCACCAAAAAAAAAATCTTGCGAATAAACACAAACTGACAAAGGATGCGCACCGGTGCGAAGACCTAGACGGTGGGACGGAAGTGAACCAGTCGTCAGGAGTTTAATTCATACTAAATAGTAACTAATCATGGCATAAAAATGAAACCTAGAAGGATAGATAGGTAGCAGGTAAAAAGACAGACAGATACGTGGTAAGACAGATCTATATAGATAGATAAATAGATAGATAGATACGCAGATCTACAGGATAGAGAGATAAATAGATAGACAGATAGGATAGATTCATACATAGATAGATGGATAGATAGATATAGATCTACAGCTAGATAGATAGAATAGATTATACATGATACATATAAGTACATACATACACACATACAAACATACATAGATATATACAGATAGATAGATAGATAGATAGATAGATAGATAGATAGATTGATTGATTGCGTGGGAAACGCATGGAGGAAAAAAGAAAAAAGACAGGCAAACAGAAAATACATGAACAGACATTAGAATAGATTATCACACTACAGGCAATTAAAATAATAAAAGTAAACTCTCTACTGTTTCTGGTGCCTCTGTTATAACTTATTCGTGCTAATACTTTAATTTAAAACAGGCTTTTACATGTACAATAATTTTCTCTGTATGCAAAAGTCATACGCTAATACACACACTAAGAAAACAAAGTCAGCAAACATGTTTGTTTTTTAAATTCTGGATTTTATTCGTTAAGATCAACTTGAATGATTAAAAGAAAACATTATAATACATGAACACAGTGATGGTATGTGCGTTAAAACATTATTTTCAAAAAACATAAAATCATATAAAAAAAAACAAATCAACTTCGTCCATGTACAAGCCGTGTTGGCCCCTAGCAAAGACTTTCCCGTATACGAGCTCTATTATAAAGCATGTAAAGATCTGCCACAAAATAAGATTTATACTAACAGAAAAACAGAAAATTTGTCCCCACAATAAAAACGGTCAGTATATTATTTACAAATTACAAGAATCAAAATCTGATGAAATTATCAAACTAAAAGAGCAAATCGTACAGTTTGTGGTTACTAGGTTCGATAAGAGAACTCGATTAGAATTTGTTTTAGATTAACAAAGTGTCGGCTGTTTTTAAAACTATAACAGCGAGCCAAAGATTCTAGGCAAGTATTTAGTTGTGCCACGCAACCACTAAAATAAAGACATCTTTGTGATACATTTGAAACCATCTAAAACTGTATTATCTAATAAAAACATGATACTTGTTGGGCAATACATTATGTATTACTAATTAATTTGCAAGAGAAAACGAAACATTTCCATTACTTCAAATAATCCTATTTCAGACTAACAGTGGTCAGAACAAATCTTATTTTTTTCTTTTAAAAAGAGAGCGTTTAAAAAACAGATTTGGCATAAAATACAAGAAAAAAATTCCTTCGTAACAGCTAATAAGCATAAAATTGTAAGCAAAAACATTCGTGCCTCTACTTCTAGGCGTATAAAGCATTGTATTGATAGTGAATGTTTGTGCATTTTGATGTTTTTATTTTGTTTTGTTTTTTTGTTTTTGCTCTGCATAATTTGCAATACATACTGGTACTCTAGATGAATAAACACTTAAAAATTATACACATGCTTCGGGCAAGAAAAATTGTTTCTATTGCAACGTACATAAAAGTTCATGGCTTACCTTGACGTTAAAAGAAAAACAAAAACAAACAAAAAATTGTTTCCACAAAAACCATGATTATCAAAACAGCTGTTTTTTATTCTAGGGGGAAAAAAACAAAGAAGATGCTCGCGCAAGTGAAGGGCTACCGGTAGTTTTCAGACTCACAGTCAAACTCTATCAGCAGAATAGCCATCAACATAAGACAATTTTACATATTAAGTGCCCAGATCAAGGTCAACCCGAACGCAAGTAGAATAAAAAATGTAAGTTCAATCCTATGTCAGTTTTGCTACAGATTTCAGATAGAGGCCTGCATGGATGTGCTTTCACTACCGGTATCCACAATCCCTCAAACTCAAAGCAAAGACTTGTTTCATCATACTTCATAGCCATACGTGTACAAATTAACTTTAGTAAGACATGTGAGCTAAGGACACGTGTGTGTTCAAGTTCTCTAAACTGATGAAGCTTTTGTCGCAGAGCTGGCATTTTACCTGAGCAGTTGAGCTGCACTTTTTCATTTTCAAATGCCTGATCATGTTGCCTCTGGTGGTGAATCTGCGGCCGCACTGAGGACAGCCGTGAATGTAGCGAGTGCTGCTGAGATGAGAGGGACTCGAGACCAAGTTTTCGTTTCCCTGACCAAACCCAAGAACTTGCAGCTCTGACAAGGTTTTAGATCGCAAAAACAAAAACAATTATAGACTGATATCGTATTGAAGATCTGCAGATTTGTTGGGTGAATTATAATTCTAAATTCGCTAAGTCAATTGTGAGGAGATGCTTGGGCTGAACATCGTTGAGTCCATAAAAACGCCCTAGAAATTCCAGCTGTTACGGTTCTGAGAAGGGGGCATACACATGTTAATCTTAACCAAAAAAAAACAAAAGCGTCTTTAAATTGTTCCTTACATGACATTCTCTCATGGGAAGTTTTAAGGTCGGAACCATATTTTTCATAAATTCAGTATATATCCATGCGTACTATTTACAGAAGAGGCACTTGTGGATGGTCATTCAAGCTTATTAAATTTTAATTTTGCAAGAAAAATATTACTTTGACAGTGATAGTTTTTCACGATGCAGTATCCACTTCCTATGTAACCTATAGTCAAGGACTACTTGCCTATAGTATTAACGTAAGCCTACATGTGTACAATTAGTTATAAAAAAGAAGTCAAATTTCCACACTACAGCCTAACAATTTCTTTTCAAGAAGGCGGAAGAACAAAAATAAACAATATAGTTTCGCCCCCTCCATTTGCTGAATTCTTTTGAATTTAGGCTAGATCTAGATCTAAAATCTAGATAAGAGTCTAAAATTAAAATGTGAATTTTATCGAGAAATTGATTTTGATAATCTAGATTTAGAGCTATCGGTACGTATAGACGATATCACGATCTTGAGTCTGTATTCGGCCGAGATCTAGCATAGGTTTTGGGCGCTATTTTTTTCGTATCAGGTTCTACATGTCATCTTCTCTTTTATTTAACCTCAGAGTCTAGGCTCTGCGTGTAAATGTGAAAATCACTGCCAGTCTCATATGGCAATTTTCAACCTGCATGTTTATATATGCATTTCAAAATATGTTTCGTTTTTCATTTCGCTACAGGCCCCGATTTTAAACACGTGATTCGGAAAATTGCCAAAGTACTCAGTGTTATTAAGAAACAAAATCACGATTTTCAACTACATGTATTATCGATCGAAACAAGAGTGAAAACGCATGCTATCTCCTAGTCCTATGCCTATTCTTTACGAGGTGTAAAACAAAATGCCGCTGTCTTCCCTTCCTTACAATGTGTAGAATCTACTCTCTAGCTGTCTTTTTCCCATGAGTTTTAAGGTGCTTTGAAAAACATTTTCAGTCATTTGATAGATGAACACAATTTTGCACCAGTTTGATTTATCACCGTACCGTAAATTCGTAAATATTATAAGTATTACAAAGTGAGCAGCAGAAGAGACCAGTAGGCACTGGTAATTTCAGTCATATTCGAAATGCTATATTTCGTTTGATGGTTCGAATCTTCAGTCTATCACTCGGCACGAGGAGCTTTACCAGTACTGTGTTACATTATGGAATCAGGTGCTAGCAGCAAGGACTCGGCCTCTTTTGGCTACAAACATAATTTAATGAGCTTTTCAGCTGTGAAAATGAAAAGGCCATGTGTCGCCGTGGTGTAGTGGCAGCCGCACGACTTTCGAACCGCAAGGTCAGGTGATCTAGTCCTGCGTTTGGTCTACGTTTAGTCCTTGGGAAGACTATTGACACACATTTCTTCGCCGCATTCAGGCTTCAAATGACTAATGTGCAGTGAAAGATCGTGTCAGTTTGTCAAAGTGAAGCGCTGTAACAGCTGATGCTACTTAGGTTCAGAAAGTTTTTTGGTTGGTTACGCCTGTCGCAGAACCCATGTAAAGCGCTTTGAACATTTAGTGGATTGGGCGCTACATAAAAACGCTCGTTACCTTACATCACTGTATGTCCGAGTGTTCCTACACTTTGACTGTAGTTTTTTTTTTAAAGATGTTCCTGGCAAAGTTGACTGACGAGCTCCTCGATTTACATTCCTTTCTGGTTATAGTTTTAGTAAGGTTTTGATGACCCTTTCACTGGTGTTAAGAATATTGAAACTTTAAAAGAACATTTATTTAGACTTTTTGGATACGGGGAATGAAAACTAGGACTAGAAGTAGAATCGACAGGCATTCGGAAAAAAATCATAAACATCATTGCAACGAGCTGTGAACTATCGCTATATGTTGCTCTAAACCGTAGCTGCTCCTGAAGGACTTATTACAAAATGGACAGATCTCAGGGGTGTTGGATTGTTCACACTTCTTTAGGTGCCTTCTCATGTTAAAACCTTTAGTGAACCTTTGTCCACATTTTGGACAAGGGTAAACATATCGCGTGGTGCCAAAGCTGCTCCAGGTAGCAGTCGAAGCCGCTGTTAGTGTTAACAACTGAGTTTCTGGTGTCACTGGTGAGTGAAACAAAATGCATTGATGAAGAAGAACCAACTTCCTATCTAAATTGTGCATAACAATGAAGTAATTGTTGAAGAAGTAACCTGGGCAATGGTGAATTGAATTGTCTTTGCCTATATTTATGTAAATTGTAGTTATCATGTAACTTTTTTCCTAACTGTGGACTGTGCTTTTTCATTTACTGTGAACTTGCATGAGGCTTGAAGTTAGGCTAGAGAAAAGGCAACGAAGGGGTTTGGCAAGAAGGCAATGAAAAAACAAATCGGAATAACGTAATAAGTAACATGAAAACTGTGTGAGAGCATAAATTAATAAATAGGTGTATCCTAAATGCTATGTGATAGTACATTTACATGTTTACATTTTGTTTCAACAAAGTTTTGTCACTAGAGCACCCAAGTTTGAGACTACCGGTACTGGGTAAAGATATTTAGAGCCGGCCATTGTCTACAGTCAAAAATTCCAAAAAGCTTTGTGCTTTACACTGGTAAAGGAAGGCATAGTTGGTGGCTCTTTTCGTGGGCTTTATGGCTGTCTGAACGGAAGAATAATGGCCAAATCCTAGACCCGTTGCACTTCCACTTGTGTCTATTTAGACTTTGTGCAAAAGAGAATCGCTTGTGGCACTTGTCGCATTCATGTTTGCCCTCTTTTTTCTTCTGGGAATATGGCAGGGAACTGGTGAAGGGATAGTCTTGGTCTCGCAGAGAATAAACAGCACCATTATCATAAGATGAACCTGGCGACAGTGGACGGATGGATACGGATATTACTACTCTAGCGAAATTCTACACCTAAGAAATGCCAAAGGATAAAGGAATTTAGAAATATAATACTTTAATAGTTATACTAAACCAAGCTAATGTTGGAGAGGCAATGGGTTAAACTCGTCCCTAATGGAGAATATTGTTTGTTGTTGATCACTGATGCAACCTTATGATTAGAAAAGAACAACGTAATTTAAGTACATGTATAGCAGTTTCAGGGGTAATGACTGTGTTTGCCTACATGGTTTCGGAAGACCAGTATTTTGCTATGAGAAGCACACTCGAAAATAAAAAGGGAAAGTTGGTTTGAATAAAAAACGTTATAGCACGTAATCCCGTTGTTGCGAAACGAGAAGAGTGTGTTATTTAAACTAAAAGGGGAGTAAGTAGTACGGTATACGGTGGTGCTTAATGAACCAGTAAGGGACAGACGATGGGTAGAGTGAGGTTTGTGAGCCCTAGGACAGCGTTAAAGCTGTATGTGGATGCCATAATAAATTGACAAAAATGCCTCTAAAATTGAAGAAAATTTGTAACTTCAAACAATGACACAGAGATGTAGATTTAGAAGAAAAACAAATGACTTTCAGATCTAATAGATCTTTTTTAATCTTTAGTGTTTCATAGCAAGCCCAAGGTCAGAGTCCTTGATTTTTCAACTTTCAGTAAAACACACGAGAGAGAGAGAGAGAGAGAGAGAGAGAGAGAGAGAGAGNNNNAGAGAGAGAAAGAGAGGGGGGCATTCAGAGGGTGTGTTAAAGTTAAAAAATGTTAAAGGGCTTTCATGAAGATTAAAATTATAAAAAGAAAAAAAACTTTGCCTCGTTTTGTAAAGTGAATTAAACAGCTATCGGTAACGGCTTCTCTTCGTTTGAAGGTTTGCTAGGCCATGTCATGCCGTTGTGCTCATGCATAGCAATATAAAGATGGTCGGGTATACATATCAATGACCTACGAAGCTACGATCGAAGGCTAAAAAATACATTCAATATTAGATTTTAATCAAAATCAGGATTTAGTTCAGTGCTAAATAAGTTGATTGGGTAAAAAGTCCATTCGGCTTTCAAACCACCAACGTGCAAGTGTGCCAGTGAACGATATGCGCAATCAATGATGCTTAACTACGGGACTCAAATTTTTCCCACCAAATTGTTTCAATTAAAACTGGGAGAGGTCGTTTTCAAAAGAAATTCTCACATGAAGGCATGTACAGCATACATAGGTTTGATTAACAACGTCGATACGGATCTGTTACCATCGGCCAAATTTCAAACAAAATGATGAACGTGCAGCACCCCTTTACACAAATCGTGATTTTTGGACACCTATTTTGTGTCTAAGTTAGCAATATGTGACACCTGGACAATAACAGGGCTGGGAATAGCCATCACTTAATCACTTAAAAAGTTGTAAGCAAAGGTGGAGGCCCTATCCAGTTGGGTCCAGGAGCATGTTTTGAAGGGGAAATTTCTAAAATAAGGGCTTTTGGTGGCATTTTGACTCCCTTTTCTTAACAAGTTGAGGCTGAATATTCCTTGCCCTGAATATCAACCCTATTTCGACAGCTCGTCGGCTAAAAGGTAAATCAAACGTCTTAAAGGCGCTTGATTTGTTGTAAAAATCCATTTAAAGTAATGGTAAAATATTAATCTTTAAATACACAGTCAACATCCTTTTTTTTAAAGACTACCGTGCACGCGCTCAATATTTAAAATAAATATAACCGGACAGGCATTGCAAGGGATTTTTAACTTCAGTCTGTACCGGTACTCAAAAGAATAAAACAAAGTTTACATTGTTTTACACCAGGTGAATGCCGTGTTGAATCAATAAGTGATTCTTTAGCTTGTCTCTTCGATAAAAACATTTTTGGCATATATCACAAGGCATCACACGCGTTCCATTACACTTCCATTGATGTCTTCGCAAGGATTTCAGATATGAAAATGTTTTACTGCATGTCCCACAAGTGAAAGATCTGGCAGCGGTAGGGTTACTACTAGTAGCATGGCGTTCCCACAGAGCTAGTGAACCTCGCACTTCCTGTTCCAACCCTTGCGAGTTGTGTTCTCTAAACTCTTGAGCAGCATGATCGACATCAGTAATATCTGGTGTGGATGATTCAAAGGGCTCAAAATTAAGTAGGAAAAAAACGGGAACAGTACAGAGGAGTCGGAGACAAATTGACGCCAATGCAGGAAACGGTGGTCGGCGTTTTCTGAAAAAGCCTAGTAGCCTACAATTTCTAAAGTTCGCCGAAGTGTATATCGACTTGGGTGCCTAATACATTTTAATTTACCAGTCTGGATTTGGAGACTTTGCGGCCAACAAACGTCATTTGCAATTTGATATGTTGGAGAGAGCATGGCGATGACCTAAAAGGTATTATGTAAACTAAAATTGTAAGTTAAGGGAATTTTTCCAAAAAGTTAAAATTAAAACTGTATATATTATGAGGTCGAAGATACAACTTTCATGCGTAGTTGTTCTTTAAGGCATTCACGTTGAAAGAAACTAATGCACAGGAGTTTTTATTTTAATTATAATGTGAAAGAAAGTACAGCTTTATATAACAAGGTTTACTTGCACGTGCTCGCCATTCGGGCCGTACTGATCGATTTTAAAGTACGTGTATAGATTTATACTTCGATAATTGATGAAATGCGCTACAGTTTTCTTTGTTGGTTAGGTAATCTAGGAATGCACACTCCAAATCAGAAAAAAAAATTATGCTCCCAAACAGCTTTAACAAGACTAATTGAGATCTTTAAAGTGCATTTATCGACACGTAAACTTTCTGGTCTGGATTTCCTTTGACAAAAATTTCACGCTGCAGGTATCAGTATTGGGAAAACAGAATTGACATTATGAAATACAGGCTTCGGGAGGAAACGTGGCGGCTCCTGCAAAAATCATCGAGTTAACTTATGGCACGTAAATTCATGCTTTTTCAAGTAGTCCACACGATGGAAAATTTTGCCACAGAAGTTACAGTTGAGTACTCGGGACTGGTCGCACTTCCACTTGTGACGTGTCAGGTTTTGCCTATACAAAAAGCGATGGCCACATTTGTCACAATAGTAGTCTCCGGTGCCCGTGCTCAAGCTGGCGGTGTCTCTCACTCCACGCGCATGAAACATCTGATGAGTGCCATTGTTAAGATGACTTGGATATGGAAAACCTAAGGGAACAACCGCACGACATAAAAGTTACAAGAATGTGAGCGGGGAAAGAGGTATTGTTAAGGCCGCTTACTTGGACCGAAAGCAGTATCTTTGCATTCTATTCACTTCATTTGACCTATGTTAGTGACTAATATTACCATCTCTTTTGGATTTTGTATAAAGCGAAATAGTATTGTAAAAAGGTTGGCTGTAGCCCAAAATGGTTAAAAAGGATACTGAGGCTGTGCACATCGCAACAACATTACGCTTGGCCATCAAATTCAAAGTCGCAGACGCTCACGAAAGTTAGAGTATAATGTTAATCTATGGACTAATGTGATTCTACGTGAATTGGGGCCACATTTGACCCACTGCACAAAAGAGTTTTTACTCTAACTTACCTCTAATTTACGGGGACGCCAGCAATTTTGATACCGAAATGCAATTTATATCTTTTTAAATTTAAACATGCAGAGCCACAATGCATATGACGTAAATTTAGCGTCTCGCTATCAAAATGGCTGACGATCCCGGAAGTTAAAGTAAAAGACTTTTGTGTAATTAATCAATGTAACCCTACTTTACTTCCAGTTCCATCTACATCGACCCTTAGCAGAAAAGAGTTATAGCTATACTCTAACTTCCGGAATCGTCAGTCATTTTGATAGCGAAATGCAATATTTTTTTGTAATGTGCACATCCTCAATAGCGAAAGTATGACTGCGAATGGTTTACAAAAAAAGAAAAGACAAGAAATAGTAGTCGCAGGGATGTAGTTTATCACTGTCAGTAGAACGGTGAGGATACTATGGACGAGGGAAAACTTCATGAAAACAGCGTCGAACATTAATTTAGAGCGCTAATTTTTATGAAACCAAACAAACTGGGATGAACTGACTTTTAGTTTTATTGCATTGGCTGAGGCCTGCAAGGGGTCAGGTACACCGTGACCTAGTTATCATCGGTAAGGTTGAGTAGACGATTGATGATTATCAAAGCAGGCCTCAGGTACACCGTGACCTAGTAATCATCGGTAAGGTTAAGTAGACGATTGATGATTATCAAAGCAGGCCTCAGGTACACCGTGACCTAGTTATCATCGGTAAGGTTGAGTAGACGATTGATGATTATCAAAGTCTCAATTTTTGCTTAGCAAATAGCAATAACAGCATTCTCAAAGTAAAACTTGACAAAAACTGTTTTAGATCTATGTTGGAAGAAGTCTAGGTTGGCCAGACGGGAAAGTGCAGAATATATTCTACCAATCCTTATGACTTAAATTTACCTGTCGGTGCAGAATTTTTTTATCAAAGATGGTCTAAGACAGAGCGTTTGTTTGTTTTTTTTTTGCGCAATATTTTTTCCTATGGAACCACACAGAGAAATGCCCTATATCTGCAACAAAAAAAAAAAATGCGGAAAAGATTGTGGTTCCCAAGTTATGACGTAGATTTAGTCAGACTCAGAGACAATGAGACATCGACACGAACGACGAAACGATTTTACTTGATCTTAAAAATTGTTCAACTTAGCGTCGAAATAAATGCGGCTGAGAAAACAATTAAAACAAGCGACTGGCAGATACATACATGTTTCATTCTCGGTTTATAAGACTCAGACGAGTTTAAAGCTTTTCTTTAAATTTTAGGTAGCACCTTACACCAGTAAGAGAAATCACATACTCTTTGTGGTTAAATTTTGTACTGGCTACTGACGGAAACACTGAAAGGAAGTACATGTACAAAAATTAATATTACATGTATAAACTTTCTGTTGGTTGGTCTACAGATCCAAATTCAAACAAGGGGTGTAAAATTTAAAAACGAAATGGGACCGCAAAAAAAACCCAGTAATAATTTCATTGAGTAAATAAAATTTTTGGAACTGTTTTTCAGATGATATCATATCACAAGCAACGTCGAAATCTAAAGTATCAATATCAGTACCATTCACGTAAAAACGCTGGCGCATCATCCTTTGCAATTGCATGATGCGCAGTAACGTCGCAATGATCGCATTCAAAAATCTTTCACTCGCTCGGTTAAACAATAACAGTCCATGGTTGCGTTGACAGTATATGGCCCTTTCTCTTTCGGTATTTTAACATATGGGTTTTTCTGCACCTGGTTTAATGTGACGTGAGAGGTTTCCGTTCAGCAGCTTCGGTGACAATACCGTACTAACTACTATGGCATACACAATATTCTCTTCGAGAATTCTTCACTTATCTTTTCTTCTCTCGTTTCGTTAACTTCTGGATAGCTATGTTGCATGTTTAGTGTTCCTAAAATATCTGCTTCTTTCCACCGGAAAGCTAAATAATTCTATATTCCAACACAAATTTAAATTGTAAAAGCTTTACGCGATACAATTAGTAATAGTGGCGATGCATAAACATTTTAAATGTAGGCATTTCATAGAGAAAAAAAAGTACTTAAGTAGTGACTTTTGCAGCCCTCCACATCAGTGGTGACATAGGGTGCGGTAACTAATTAGTTCTAATTTCTATACCGTGGATTCTTCATGTAGCAGTGAAAACCCCATAATTCAAATCTGCTAGGAGTGAAAAAAAAAGAAGTTCAAATTTAAAAAAAAGAACTTCAGATTTGAAAAAAAAAAACTGGAATCACACAATCAGACTCCATTAATATAATATTACCCGGTACAAAATAGGGATAGTTCCAACCTCTCTGACCTGATCCTTCCATATGTATGCAAAGTACATGTCATGTAATTCTTTGGGACAAAGACACCTCTATAGTGGGTTTCGTGGTGGTAACTTTGCTCACTGACTGTGTATCAGTAGCCTTACAAATTACATACTTCAGACAAATAAACTACATGTAATACTGTTTAAGAATAAAAAAAAACTTCTAGTTCTATATAAACTTCGATTTATGAGATCAGATGTAACAAAACCAAAGAGGGTAAAAAAATCCTGCCTCTCGTAAAACTTAAAAGTATGAGAATTTCAAATTATCAAACTTTGGTTTTACAGGTTTTCACTGCCGTTAAATAAGAGTCATTGTTTAGTCTCCTTTTTAACTAGACCAAAGAACAGTCAAGCGTTCAAAGCGTCTACGTTACAGCATTGAACTTTGCAATACAGTGGAAAACCAGAAACCCCTCTGGGCCAGGCCAAAAAGTGTATTTTGTTCAAGGCTCCATATTAAGCAGTAACGTTATGAATAAAAAATGAACCGGCAAGTTATTATGTTTATTTTGAACAAGGTTTATTTGAAAAGACTGGTGCTAGCGGTCGATGCTGACTAGCAACGGTGGTCATTGGACTACAGTGCACGGTGGTTCACTTAATTTTAAAGTAAGTGAATACCGTGTTGAGATAAAAGATGACTTTTCAGTTTGTCCCGTCGATAAAAACATTTATGACATATATCACAAGCCATCACTCGTGTCCCCTCACACTTCCATTTATGTCTGCGCAAAGACTGCAAAAAGGTAAAAGTCTTTTGACACGTGCCACACGTGAGAGTCCTTTCGTCCTCGGTCAACGTATTGGAAGCCCTACCGCGTGTCGAAAGTGAGCCTGTTTCAAACACTTGAGGGTTGCCTTCTCTAACCCCATGACCAGCACCGACGACATCGGCAATACCTGCCGTAGACAAAAAGGACTTTAAATGATTTGTTTAGATCAAAATATTTTGTTTTCAAACTGCATGTGAATTTATACAGAACGTGTCTACATCACGCAAGAAGTGCTTTGAATATGATTATAATTACTATCACTTTAGCCTTCGTTAGTTTCATGTCAGACTTTTGAACCTCCAATGGATAATGGATAGGCCTACATGTAGCACAAGTACGCCAATAAGGATGTGGAAATTGGAATCTTTTGCATGATTTGTACGTTTTAACAAATTTAAGTCATTTCATACATGTATTTCAATACTGACATGATCGAAAGGTGATTTTTTTTCCTAAGTTGGATCTGGAGAACGCAAGGCGATGGTGTGGTTTTGTACATGTACATTTAATTTTTAAATCATTCGGAATGCAAAGTATAAAGTTGCAGGAAAAGGGTAAAGTAATCCCAATCTCTATGAGCGAGTCTGCTTGACTGTCTCTCTTTCAATAATTTTTTTCAGTGAAGATCCTTGTCGCTAACGGGTTTTACCGATAATTCAGCATATTTTTTAAGGCAAATGTTGCTAGCAAACATTAGCCCTTAAGGACTATGCCTACTCTGTAGCCTCGTCATCATAATTTGTAACTGAAAAACTGTGTCCAAATTTGGGCCGCACTTAAGGACTAATCATACATGTACTGTAATATCAACGGTTCTCATTTTTCATCTTTAGAGAATATTTGTTTCTAATGGACTTCATTCTCAAGTCACAATTTAATTTACTACAGCCCCTGCAAATTCAACCAACATGAATTCAATCGACACGGCTGCCGTTATTTCGTGAAACTGAAAGAGGGAAACTGTAAGTAACCATCCTGACATGTGTAGAAACATACAGCGCTACAACGTGATACATATTGTAGTACCGGTAACCAAACAAAAGCTATTCTTCACATGCGCACACAAATTAAAGATTAAGACCCGGATACGGCTGTGACCTTCCATGCAAAAAACTCAAACAGACCCCCACACATTCAAGACACACAGAGATCCAATGATTGTAACTGTAAGCAAAAATAGATGGTGTACAAACTACAGTACCATACCTAAAGACAAGCATTGCGGTTACTTCCCCCAGGAAATATGAAGGAGGCAAAGTTAAGTACATGTAGAACATAAGTTGTTGAAGATGAGTGAAATCTCAGTACCATAAACAGACGAAAAATACATGAAACTGGTACCGAAACTGATTCGGCATGGTTTATCTTTGTCGAGTCTAGTTAGCTTAGGCCGCGGTCCTACGGTACTGCATCACCACCGTCTGATCATATGACATACATAACATGTAATTTTTTTCGTTCAGAAGATTCTCGTAATTAATGTCTCGCAAATTGCAAAATTGTTGGGCCTTATTTCACTGGACTTTAATAATTGATCGAACTACGGAAGACATTAGCCGTAGAGCACTATCATGTAGAATACAAGACGTGAACTACCGCAATAGTCCTCTGATTTTTTTTAATAACAGCACGAGCTGCTTACACTTTCAGTGACAACCATGATTGAATTCGGGATAATGAACTATACTTCAACATGCGGACACTCTGCAAAGACAAGTGAACACATTCTTCAGGAATGCTGGATATGTACGGGTTCAAAGAAAAAAAAGAGAAGAAATTTGGAAATCTACTGCGAGTTCGGCACCAAACTATTTGGCCCACTCTTACTTGATCTGGAAAAAATAACTAACTTCCTGAAACTGACGGATATATACATCTTTAAAAAACTAAACATTTGGAGAACGCGAAGAAGAAGAAGAAGAATGAGTTATTACTAACAACATGAAGTTGATAAATTAAATGTAGTTGAGGTCTTCTTATTCTACGCTTGGTTATTTTATCAGACCTTAGCCTGCATTAACAATAACAGTAAGGAACTATAAACCCATGTACTTCGCCTTGGGCAAACAGCCCTACAACTAGTACAAGGTTAATAGTAAAGGTATATATGTAGTACGGTGATGAAGTTCCCAAAAGCTGCTCTTTAAAGCGTCTATTTGAAAGCTCCTACGTACGAGGAAAGGTGTGGCTAAAAGGCCTGCTTGAGGTGTTTCAGTTCATGTCTTTTCAAATAGTCCACACGATGGAAAACTTTGCCACAGAAGTTACAGTTGAGAACACGTGACTGGTCGCACCTCCACTTGTGACGTGTCAGACTTTGCCTATACGAAAATCGATGGCCACATTTGTCACAATAGAAGTCTCCAGTTCCACAACTGATGGTGTCTCTCCGTCCACTCAGCATCAGGTCTGCAGCGTTGTTAGAAAAACCTATGGGAACAACCGCACATTCACAGCATTGAATACATAATTTGCTTCTATTTTCAAAACAAAGAATTTGACCTAAACAGATTATGATTCAATGTCTCTGGGTTATGCAACTTTACGGTTAAAGGCATCCACTCACATGGGATAAAAAAAAATATTGCAAGGTAGGCTTCACTACAGACGCAAGCATAAACCAAAGATATGGCAAGTAAAGAGTTCAAAGCGAAAGGCCAAGCACAGAAGAACAGCCTTGCTTCTGGTTTGATAAAGTAGTAAGGTAATTAGGGTTTAGAGACCTATCTACCCGTCAAGTGCTGGGTGGGCTCAGAGGAGCTAATAAAATTTTGCCCGGATTTTTAAGATTTAAAAACTTTAATTGATTGAACCCGGGACCTGCCAGATACGACAGATAGTAGTCAACCGCTCTATCGATTGCGGCATCGCTCGCCCTACTTATTTAGTACTAATAATAGTAGCCTACTGACTTTGATTGTATCGATAAGATTGGCGTCAATTTACACACAAAAAAAAACCGGTTTATTTGCGAACACTCATGTCATGCTTATCCAAGACGTTTAAAACACAACCGGTCCGAAGAGTTTAAAAGAAAAAAAAAGACAATTCGAGACAGACTTCAAATGTTCAGTGAGCCGGTTTTACTGAGTACAAATATTACATGTATGGTAATTGTAAATGTAATGCCACGTCGAATCATTTAATTTCACGATTATGACAGGGGTGCACGACCTTTTAAGATTCTAAAACTAACAATCACAAATTCTAAACAAAAAGAAACGGGCCCAAAACAATGTTTTAAAAAGTTGCAATTAATGCCACCACAGATGGATAGGTAGGAATAAAGCTGTTGAGATTTAATTATTTGGACCAACGGGAAAATTTACTGATCCTGTCAGGTCGCTAGGCCTACATTTTCTTTTCATGTTTGCCACAGAGTTGAAATAAAATTTCATTTTCTCAGTAGTTTATACACTATGTTGATCGTTGGTACGATACTATTTGTGTGTGTTTTTAGATGCAGAGAACGTGAAATTTAATATTTTACTTTTGCTTTAAATATTTTGAAAAGCACCGGTGTGAGCTGATCTTTATAAAAGAAAGTCCATCTGTGAGGGCCCAAGGACTGTCGATAATCTTGGGGTTTCCAATCCCAATCACCTTGCGAGGGTCGAAACACTAGTTGCACTTGCAGTGGGAAGTACTTCCTGTGCAGTCCATCGATGCTGTTTTCGGAGGCGTTCAAACTTCAAGCTACACTGCAGATGCAGTGAACCTACTTTGTGACAAAACATTCCATGTATCTGTGACCCTCAAGACAAGGCAAAGAAATGGATTCTAATAGGAATATAAAGGCAGCAGGGTGTATGGTCTCCTCAGGATCTGACTTTTCTTTCGATCTACCACTTCTATTTTTTTTGCTACTGACTGGGTGATGTTGTTCCTTAGCTAATTTCCACCGGTACTGATCAAATGAAAGCTGTACATAAATCAAGCGTTCTTTTTGGTGGTGAAAATAGTGCTACAATGTTTAAAAATTATTCAGCAGAAGACTGTTGAAACCAATTTGAGAGCCAACAACACGCTTTTTGTTAACAATGAAAACCCAATTAATCTTACTTAAATGCCATACAAAGTCTAACGAACCTCCCGAAAGCTGCTGTTTAAAAAAACCGAGTATTTACGTGACTTTACTTTTTGAAAAAATACTTGTTAAAAATACTGTTGCATAGGTTAGACTTAGACTTAGAGTGTCTGGTGATGACAAGTTAATTCATGTTTTTTCAAGTAGTCGACACGATGGAAAACTTTTTCACAGAAGTTACAGTTGAGTACTCGGGACTGGTCGCATTTCCACTTGTGACGTGTCAAGCTCCTCTTATACAAAAAGCTACGGCCGCATGTGTCACAATAGTAGTCTCCGGTGCCCAGGTTGGTGGTTCTCTTCCCCCGTAAATAAGGCATCGAGTAATCGTTGTAAGGATGGCTTGGATGTGAAAAACCTAAGGGAACAACCGCACGAAATTTACAACATGAAAAATCCCCATAGTAGGAAACCAGTCTATTTTCTGACATGATTAAACATTTAGAGCGCGAAAGTGGGAAAAGCAGATATCACGTTATAAAAATTTTGAAGTCTTATTTATAAGGGCAAACTGAGAAAGAAATAATGGTGTTTAATTAAAACAAGAAGGCAGGGGAATAGGCTGGCTTCGGGTTAAACACAAGATCTTTTAAAATGACTCAATGCTTTCCTTATCTGATGTTTTACATGTACATGTATTGTGTTTTAAATGGATATTACTGTTACATAACCAATTACATATGGCTCTAAACAGCTCAACTTTTTGTGACAGTGAGTTAGAACTTAGCAGTCATGAGACGAACGAAACCAAGGAATTCGAAGATCTAAATTCTAATGGCAATGGGATTAAAGCATCTTAATTATGAAAACGGTACAATAACCTTTAAGAACATATGGTTTCATAATCAGGCTTTCAGAGGACTTCATAGTTTACAGAGGCACATACATTTGAAACAGAATCTGTTCATGACAAGCTATGTGACATATATATATATATATATATATTGTATCTTTAAACCACACAAAGAGAGAAAAGACTGGCTGTGCTTGTTTTGCTGGTAAGAATGTTTTAAACTTTGTAGATTACTAAGCTTGGAGATGAAATAGAAAAATCGAAAACAGCAACAAAGATAAATCGAGAGAGAGAGAGAGAGAG
>BMAT01007661.1:1040642-1052131 GCA_019649035.1 Elysia marginata | reverse complement strand
GGAGAGAAAGAGGCAGGATACAAGAGAAAAGATAATTTTTTGAGCAGCAGATCTTGTTCAAACTTACATTCTAAGAGCAATAATATACAATGTATTCTATAAATTTACGAAGTATTAAAACTTTTGTTGGCTTATCCTGGAAATAGGTTAGTTTTGAGTCGACTTTAGCGAGTGTGCAGTCTCTCTACGGTAGGAGTAGTGCTATTTGTAAAATACAACAGTATTGTACATGTAGATGAACTGAGCGTCATAAGCTCATATTGCTCTTTTTTACTTACTGCTATGGTTATTCAATTGTTTTGTTTTTGGCTTTTGTCGTCTTTTTTGTTGTCACCACACACCTTCATACACACAATTGATAAATGGCTCTACAGAAATGAAGTTGCGTGATTTTCCGGTATCTCACGTATCCATCCGTAACATCCTGTAGGGGTCTACATGTTTGCAATGTATGAAGCCTACATGTACTACAGATATAATAATCCGTTAGTACCGGGGTGTTACTATCATGAAAAAATAACTAAGCGATTACAATAAATAGCAGTTTCGCGGTCAATGTCTCTTCTTCTCCCTCGCAGAATCTATAAGTATTAATCAGGTTAATCGGAATCACCGTGGTTAAAATTGAAAAGATTAATGGTATAATAAGGATGAGGGAAAATGAGAGAAGGTCGTCTGTGTGTGCGTCCTGTGGGAGGGGGTACAACGGCTGACAGGGAAAAATAAAAAATAAAGCATATTACTAGGTATTATTATTAACTACTTCTCTCCACTGTTAATTCATACCTTTAATTTGTGCGTTTAAAATCCTTCAATCATTTGATTGCGCAGTGGCTGCCTCCACTATTTATTCTGATATGTATATATATGTTATCGTTTGTTCTCTGTGTTTATTGTTATATGGCTAAGTGTTGGTGTGCTTCCGGATTCAAATGGTTGCCTTTGGTACGATTTGGATCTTCCCGTTTAAGTAAGCGAGTCGCTTTGAGAGGCTAAGCAAAGACATTTGTTATGAAACTCCTTTCTTAAAGAGCGTAGTGGCGACATGATCAAAGCTATAATTCTCTAAGTGGCAAGGCAATGAGTGCCGAACGAGACCGTCACAGTGTGATGGTCTAGGTGCCGAAGCATCTATGATTTGGAGGTTCGAATCATACAAAGGCCAGACATTTCCTATTTCGGGCATTTCCACATAAAAGCCTACTTCTCTCCACTGTTAATTCATACCTTTAAAATCTTTCAATCATTATGTATTACCCAGTAATTCTTTTTAAAAATTCAGGTTCGTAGATAAATAAAGACCTACAGTATATGCATATCTTTTCTTATCAAACAAACACCTCGGAACCGAAAACAAGTGCGTTGACTTTAATCATTACAAAAATACACCATTAGGTCTATAAAGAATTACAATAGGGAATAGCAAAGAAAATTAACTTTTAAGCAAGAGTTTCCCTTAAAGGTGATAATTTTTTAATTCAAGTTATTCCACTGTTATAATTTACATGTATATGAATGGTTCCTTGCCTACCGAGAATGGTCGTGAAAACACTTAGTTTTAATTTTCAGAAGACTTACTCCGGCTCACTCAGAGACCATTTTCGTTGTTTAGTACAACTAAAACTAAGTCCAATACTGTTATGCTTTAATTTTTATTAAGACAGTCTTGATACATGTAAATATTTTCTAATTGAAAGTCTCAGAATGCACTGGCCGATATGGATTGTTGGACATTTCCACCCTACCTACCCCACTCGCGATCATTTTCTTTCCGTTCATGTCTCTTTTGAGTTATCTTACTCACAATGAGATGGTTTAACCTTCATAGGGTTTAAGTCATGATTTTATGTCAGAGGAAGACAGACCATCACATGATCAAAGATACATTTCTTGGTAAATCCCTTACGCAATTGTATACCTGCATTGAATATGACTTTGCTTCCGGTTTCTATAGCTATAAAAAATGAGTTGGTCCGTACAAAGAAATAGGCCCAAACTTAAGATATTCAGAGAACTGTTTATTTTTATAACAGAAGAGTTTTCACATATTTTGAAAAGCATGAACCAATTCATCTAAGCGACATAGGCCTACAAATGTACAATATATACACTGTAACTGTAAGCATTTGTATTTTCAGTCACCCTGTGAGTGTGACGCTAAGGATTAGGCCTGTGTCATCTGATTTATTCATTCTCATAGAGAGTAGGAAGGAAAGTTAAATCTGTTATAAAGATGTATAGGTTTTTAGAAGACGTGCAGTAACCTTCCCTCTTCGTCAAAATTTCTTTTATTAATTATAGTAAATGGAATTGTGCCTTTTTGACATAGACTCTAAATTCGATAACATGTAGGCCCTATTTTAAAATCTAAGCTGTACTCTCAAATTTATGTGGAACTGAATGGGTTAAAAACATTTCTAAAATTATATTAAATGAAGAAAGCATGTAAATGCTAAAGCAGTTATCAGAAACAATGAATTATTTGGGTACAGCATCCACATTTTTCCCAAGACTTGCATATATATTTTGCCCACTATTCCAGTGTTTGATTCGTCTTTTTAGCGTTTGCCTTGTTGCAACTATATTTAGATCTAAATTTTTTAATTAATGTAATGCAATGCACTATCATTGACGATATTGATACCGACGGAAAGAAAACACAACACAGTTCTGATGGCCAAGGTTTAAAATTTAATGGACTTTCAGTGAATGTAGATTATTTTGTAGGTAGGCCTATATGAATTTCATACACAATTTAAAAACCTCGTTCATGTTCTATTTCCAAAATGATCAGCACACACACACATACACTCTTCCATCGTGTTTTTTTAAGTCACTTTCAATCAGTCTATTCTCTGGAAATAAAGACACGACGTCGTGTTCTGTAAACAGTGAATACATTATACTCGTACAATATAATTAGACTGTCAAAATGTAGGTCTCACGACACGGCAGCAGAAGACCAACTACAGAGTACATGTACATG
Organism: Elysia marginata; assembly: GCA_019649035.1. Taxonomy (NCBI): domain Eukaryota; kingdom Metazoa; phylum Mollusca; class Gastropoda; family Plakobranchidae; genus Elysia; species Elysia marginata. Next base: position 1,049,145 of record BMAT01007661.1, on the reverse strand, counting down.
ACTACAAAATCTTATGTGAGGTCAGTGTGTCGTATGAAAAATGTTCAATAGATTATAGAAGACATGGATAATACATGTATTTTCTTGAAAATAAAAAACATTTATAAACCCAGATCTCATCTTAAATTAAGAAGTGATTTATGCACCGCAGCGTAAATAAAAACTAAAAGCCTTTTCTTTAATGCCGATTATAAAAGGTCTGCTGGTTCAAGTACACTGGATCCCTTTAAACTGAAATTGAAGAAACCAATTTCTGGGTTGAAGTTGAATGAAGCAAGGCATTTTAAAAGCTCATGTGATCTTGTTTTACTATTACTATAAACAGTCCAAACTAGCCCAATATTTTTTAAAGAAAATTATTTTTAGTTCCTCTAATTTTGGTTTAAAGAGATTCTACTGTACATTTGATATCATAGCACACCCAGAAAATACTCCAAATCCAATGTTAAAAGTAATGCCAAGGACAAAAATCGAGATAACCACATACATCTTTCTTAATTAAAATCAACAGGTTATCTGAGGTTTCTTCCTGTAGCTTTATGTATTTAAAAAAAGGACCGTCCTTATCTTCTCCATTCAATAACAAGAACATGTAGCACAAATCCACATATATATGACCTAAACATTGACCGGATTCAATCTTATTTTAGACATGGATGGACACCCTCTTTCAAAATGCTTTTTGAATGTGTCCATTCGATAAAACTCTTTACCACAATCTAGGCAAGGAAAAATACGTGACCGACTGCACTTCCATTTGTGGCGGCTCAGACTGCCATTGTGTAGGAAAGTTTTGCCACATCGACTACACTTGAAGTTGAACTCACGATGCCGATAAAGCGTCTGAGTCGGACTGGCACAGATTGAGTTACTGTTGATGCCTTTTGAGATTCCCATGGTAAAACCTAAAAATAAAACGCGCGTAGATATCAAAACTGTTACACTGTACAAGATAAACCACAAAAAGATAACGAGGGCCCAGCCTGCGCACAAGAAATATTCAGAGAGACACATCCATATCATGTGATTTACAATAGAAAGTCATGGTACAATTTACAATTTATGGAAATAAATAAAGAGCAGGAAAATATTTGAGTGTCAAGGGAGAAGTAAACACATGTAGGCCCCCATGTAAATCGTAACTTATCTGATAACTCGTGTATTTGTAGTTACATCGGTATGTTTGATTCATGCTTTACCTCATACGTCATAGTCCTCGAAAAACCGAAATTCTAAAGACCATTGATTTTAAGGGTTTAAGACGGACTGAAATTACTGTCAAGTGTTGAATAGTTCAGGTTTGAGTTGAGGGGAAAATGTTAATACTATAGTGGAATAACGATGCGCACAGACAGGCCGTTATAGATTGAAGCAGATTTTAAAAGTAACTTTGGCTTCAGTTAAAGTGTGTTCCTAGGCGCGGTTAAAAATCAATTACAATTTCGCATAGCTTCAGCCCATTCAAGACCGTATTCTCAACTTTTTTTTAATTTAACTTTGCAAATTGAGCGTGTAATCTAAGCAATAAAAATGTAATATTAAGTTTAACGCTGTGAATTTTTCTTTTTTTAGACCTTAAAATAAGCGATTTAGCGCTGTGGTATATGCGACTTGGTTAAAAATAACATCATGTAAATAATGCACGTGTATGCGGTACATATTTCACAGTAAGTTTTGTTACGGATGGTTTTAGAAGCAAAGTTGCTATGATTGTTTGAAACTGATGTTAGTTTGTATTACCATAACGCTAACAAATTTTAGTACCGATACATTGAAACCGAAAAGATATAATAGATGTAGGTTTATGTAGACGTTTTTTTTTTTTTTTTAGGGCGGCCCCACATGGTTCACACTACCGAATAACGGTTGAGGTCTTTGATTTAAACCACAGCAAATCGGCGAGTACATTTAAAATTATCACTTGTTTATCGGGTATGGGTTAAGAGACGTTTGGACCGTTTTGTAACGTAGTAAAAGCCCCGATTCCACCGTGTTTGGATATTTGGTGCGCCCGCAGCTTATCCATGCGGTGAAACTGTTGACTACATACATTGCACTTTAAAATCCGCGTGCCTTCGCACTTCCATTTGTGTCGCACTAGGCTCTGTTTCATGTTGAACACTTTGAAACACTCTTCACATGCGTAAAAACCTTTCTTTCTGCCGCACAGGCGCTGAAGTCTCAGTGAAGCATCGGATGTGTCATTGGGTGAAGTAAAACTTGCACTGCCAGCACCCAGGATGGATGTAAGTGCCGGGTCTACAGACAGCAGGAATTCACCTGACCATATCATGGAAGACACAATACTGTTGGATAAATGAACCGACACAGTGCATCATTCTTTACGTGTAATTTACTACGTCACGTGCTTGGCCCCCGATTTACAAAAAAATAAATAGGGACACAGGCTGGCACGGTGGCAGACGTTTCTTTGTCGATCGACCTTCTTCGAGTTAGTAAAGCTCTTATAATTTACTATTGATCCAGTCAAACTTTGACTCAAAGAGGTTTTAATTACTGTTTGAATCATAAAATATCACTTAATCTTATTGAGACCAAATTGATTGATGCTTCTTTTAATGTGTGGCTGGTGTAGGGAAGATAATTATGCTCATGTCGTACAAGGCCAATGCAAAGTATTAAATACAACTGAAATGGAACGAGTCGAGAGTGGAACTAGAGTACAAGAAAAGCAGGAGCGATCATTATTCGAGGCGTATAGAAATTCGTAGTTTGAAACAACTACATGTAGGTCTAGTCTATGAGTATGAAACAGGGTCGTTATATTCGACTAAACATGTTTATGTATCATAATTATGTAGCCTAGGCCTAGTAAGCAAACGCTCTTCCTAAATTTCAAGTGGATGAGCCAACACCATTCGTTGAGAAGGGCTTATAATCTAGGTACAATGAAGATGTTTTGGTTGACTCAAACATGATCGTGCCAGCAAAAAAAAAAGGCATACGCCGAATGGAGCATCAAGTTAAGAATGCCAGAACCATTTTTTATCGTCCATCATGGAGACGTCAAATTAAAACTTGTGATATTGACCTATGAACAAGACACGAGGATAATTATGTAATCCTCTTTATTGGAACAAAACAATCCCCTATATTGTAAAATTATTGTATTGCGTTTAATGAGACTCAGCGTCTGAGAAATCAAGTATGGTCATTATATTTGAAGAATAAAAGGAGTAAATCATCTGTTAACGGCAGTTTACGGATGAAACGATTTTTTGCTGCACCGTCAGATCTTAATAGAGTAGGAACTAAAGTAAAACATTTGGTTACGTTTTGAAACAATGTAAATCAGTAAACTACAGTGTTCAATGTATGACGAGACGCTTAGCCCGCAAATCACTGCCGTAAAAGGTGCAATGTGTGATGTAAGCGGTATCTATTACAATCTATTTGGATAGTCATTTAAAGTTTGCCGTGTTTGGATATTTGGTGTGCCCGCAACATGTCCATGCGGTGAAATTGTTGGTTACACAGACTGCATTTTAAGATCCGCGTGCCTTCGCACTTCCATTTGTGTCGGACTAGGCTCTGTTTCATGTTAAACACTTTACAACACTCTTCACATGCGTAAAGGCCTTTCTTTCTGCGCGAAACTTTAATCGAGGCATCAGATCTGTTAGTGTGATGGTATTGGTAATGCGAAAAGAAACTTGCACCGCCAGTCATCAGGATGGATGAAAGTTCCGGGTCTTCAGACAGCAGTTTACCTGACCATATCAATGGAAGACACAATAATTGTTGGATAAGAAAACTGGTACGGCGAATCTACATCTACAGGGACACAGGCTGGCAGATGTCTTAACATCAAAAGGCTTCTTGATAAAAGCTGGGAAAGTCGTTGTTACATGGCACTGAGTGATAACCGAGCAATGAGATTGTTATATACGGTACACTTTTAGTTACCATCAGCATTGAAAGATCTGAACGGGGTCATCATTACTGCCGTACTTTAGACTAACATTAGAGGTTCACATGTCAATATTTGGAGGGGCTAAGTAAGGTCATATCGTTTACCTGAAACCTAACGCGATGAAAATATAGGTGTACCTACTAATCGACTGTGAGAAAGTTTCATTATGTCAGGTATTCATGTAATAAGGAGGCAATGGCAAAACAAATCCCGAAAACTTTCAGTCACGCCTCTTTTCACATCTATCTTCATTGAATGATAATCGCCGGACGTATTGACTGGATTGGATGATATCGCCGAGCCCATTACCTTGTCAAGATCTTATTTAAATCGATAAGCAAAATGCAGTGGTGGTGGTGGTGTGTTCTTACTAAAAAAAATGAGTTGCTGATACGCATTGAAATTTAACTCAAATCCTTACGACATGGCTGTGCATCAGCTATAATCAAGACTATATGAATCGAACCACATGTATAATCCATGCCATGATAAACAATGTAGGCCTAGTCGGCAAATGCAGCACACGTTAACCTTCGATTGCACTTGCCTTTGACATTATCGTTAACTTAATGCAGCAGCACCTTTTAAAACTTTCAGTAGGGTAGAAATTCTTCTAGAAGAGACAAATAAATAAATAATGTATATAACCTGAGGTTTTGAGAAGTTCCTGAGCAAAATAAACGTATCGGCACTAAAGTCCTTGACAAAAAGTACACAATAAAAGTGTAAAATACATTGCGTACGCCAGATGATACAAGCAGCTAAGGGCAGGTATGCTTACAGAATCAAGGATTCCATTTGTCATAAAGCTTTAACAGTAAAACTGACAACTGTTAACGACTGGAAGTGGAATTTAGCCGACGAGGGAACGTGCATTTACACCACTGTCCTTTTTCAAACCCGCGCAGGCATGATCATACAGTTGAGGTTTATATTTAAAGGATCGCTCGCACAGCTTGCATTTCAGCATCTCACCTAGACCGTGTTTACCGCGTAAATGTTCTTTTAGAGCACACATTTGACTGTACACGCGCTTGCAAATATGACACATGAGTCGGTTAGTTCCGTTGCACTTGGCCTCGTGAGACGCACAAACGTTTGGGTTTGTGTATTTGCCTCCGCATTTTGAACAAGTAGCAAACATGGGGTTCCCGTACATATCGCGGTACATGCGCCAGTTTGAAATCGATGGCGATGATGAAGAGGAGAGAGGGGTGTGATTAGGGGAATTCCATTGCTCTAAATGTGCAGATCCTGATCGTGGAGTTGGAGGATAGGACAGTCTACGGTGTGGCCACTGGGATAACATTTGATTAACATCCTCAGAACCGTTGCCGTTTTCTCCATCACTGAAAGTATCAAAACTTTTCCCACCTCGCACAACTGTTCCAAGATGGTCAGTGGGATTCCGGCCGCTCCCCAGATTCAGATTCAAAGGCTCTGGGGAGGGAGGCACAGACAGGCTTACTGATTCGTCCTAATTGATCTAAGCACAACACATAAATCAACCAGACATGCAACCAAACAGCTTTGCGACAGAGAGGGAGGGCTTTGGCTAATCTATTTCTTCTTCAGAAAGAGCAAGGAGGTCTTTGAATATGAAATTAGTTGAAATACTAAGATAGGCTCGGACTCCATCTTTATACGTGATTTTGAACAACGAGGAAAAGAACGAGAGAAAAGGGTGTTAGCTTTAATGAATTGGCATCGGAAACCTTAAAATCGAAAGCTGAAAATTTTGAATTCCTCATAAAATTGATATGGTGAATTACATGAAATTGCCAAGAGTAGTTTGTCTTGGCAATTGAAATGTGAAATATAACTATAAGTGTTAAAATTTATATTATTTTCACTTCTCTCTTCCTTCGAATTTTATTTGGAAATACATGTACATTATTGTATGTACATGTATGTAATTCGCAAACCTGTTTGCTTCCGTTTGCAATGGGTTTCTCTTCACGCAATACACATGTACATGGTGTAATATAATAAACGTAGGCATACTTCATTAATTACTAGACCTTCGGGCTATGACCCACCCTAGTTGGGGTCTGCACAAAAATGGGCCTCCGGTCCCGTCTTGTTTGGACTGTCCATGAGGCCTGATTCACCAGTTTTTTTAAGTTATCTTGAGAGAGATAAATCTATCGACTTCAATTGTTCTACTTGGGTGTACAAATGAAGCTAAAAAAAAGGGATTTTACATGTCACTTTAGTTTATTAACATCTGGTTTACGCCCGGCCCAACACCTGACTTGGTGCGCGTAAGACACTCAAGATTTATTTGCCTGATCAAGATGTAGATTTTTTAATTAAGTATTTCATCTATATTATAAATTGGTAGAAAATTCTATTTTTGCCATTTATAGCTTGCCAATTAACCAGATTTGTCGCAAAGAATTCTTTAGACGCCATTATTTTACTATTTAGTTTTATACTTTGTCTCGATCTAGATTGTCATAGAAACTCAATGGTCTATTGAGTGGGTGTGCGTACAATCATTTGGTTCCATAACTTAGGTTTTGTGAGATCGAGAATAAGCAGATACGAAGAAAATAGCGGAATCTCCTAACAAATATCTATCTAGATTTAGTCAATTTAAAATACTTAGTTTTAAAGGGGGGAAAATGAAACAGAGCAATGGTGTAGATTGGTTAAAATCTAGTCGACTGTTCCATTGTGATTTACCCGACGTGTGTTTACGCTAGCTACCTATATCATGTAAATGCACCTCTTAGTATTATAAAAACAAAGAAACCTTTTTTGAGCATACTTATAAATCTCGATCTATCTTTTTTTTTAAATGGCCGTGGCAATCAGAATTTTTTTATAGCCTATAACCTGCGGGTGGTTCATAGTAATAGTACTAATAGTAATACCATGCAAAAAGAATTTTGAAAATCCATCCGTAGTTTTAGCGACTATAAAACACACTCACACACACAAACAGACCCCATCGACAATTTTGTTATCAGTACAGATCAAAACTCCAGAATAGAGCTATCAGTCACACAAAACTCCGTTACCAAAGGGCCGTTGCATAGTGCGAACGTTTGCAAACCGTTTTCCGTTCGCCTTATGCAACGCTAAATTTGTCACCGTTCGTCGAGAGCGCTCGCGAGCGCTCGCGTGCAACCTTCGGAGGTAGTGCGCGGCGAACTAAACAACGCTGATTGGCTGAATTTTCATGGCGCCACTTCCTTTCGAAATGTCAAGATCGAAAGTAGTCCTCTAGGCTTAGCAGACATTTCGCCAATTTTTACTATCATTAAATTTTTGTATCTAAAGCAGCTTAATGAACAAGTTTTCAAAAATAAGCAGTCTTTTATTGCTTGGGCCTAATTATTTTGTTAGGAATGTTACTTGGTTCCATTTTAAAAGGGGTGGTCGCCATTTTAAAAAAAGATGGCGGCTATCTTTAAATAGGTAGTCGCCATTTTGAACAAGATGGCGGCTATCTTTAAATAGGTGGCCGCCATTTTAAAAAGATGGCGGCTATCTTAAAATAGGTGGCCGCCATTTTAAAAAGCGCTCGCTGAAAATAGCGTTGCATAGGGAGGAGAGCGCTCGCGGCGAACCGTTTGCTTGCTCTTCTCGAGCGCCCGCGCAATGCAACGGCCCTCAGGTAAAGCGGAAGGAATAAAATTAGCTACACACAGGGTGTCCCATCGCTCAAAAACTTGGCCTTTGCGTTCAAAATTATCGTTACCAGTCGAACTCTTTATTTCGTAATTTGACAAAACGGTCGATTCCCAAGCCATTCGAATTCCATATTCAAGACAGGTTTGTGTGTGTCCTAAGTGAGAGTCCTCTCGCATTTTGTTTTGAGGTGCGGCCAATGTGTACGGTTATGGTTTAGAAATTAGAGTTAAATTTAAATGTTAATGCTGTTATTTCAAATATTTGTCACTGCGGTTAACTTTGTTCATATCCAAATATAAATTGCCTTCTATAGGCAATTATTTTAGCTTCCATTTATAAGCTAATTATGGTCAGTAAGGCAAAATATAAATTAATGTAATAGTAGGTTTGAAAAATTTTTAAGAAGAAAAATTAAATTACTCATGATCAGTAAGCTTTTAACATAATACGCGTGTACATTTGAGGTGTTAAAAACAAGTTTTAAAAGTTGTTTGACGTGTTCAATATGAATAGAAGGTAAAACTGAACTCTCAATTTAGACTACCGGAAGTTGCCTTGATAAGTATCAAGGAATAGAGCTAGATTTTTATCGAGATGCTAGCGCTAGGTGCGGCCTAGACATACGAACATTAGCTAGCCTAAGCTAAAGGCTTTCTATTGTTTTTATTTTTCTTGATTGCGAACATACAGGTCTAAGGTTTTGTTTTGTTTTTTGTGCGCTACAAAAAGATTACTTTGCAGTGACTTTAGAATAGACAAGTTCTATTTTTACTTTAGTACGCCCCAAGGTCTAGGCCTCCTTACCGATACTGAACTCATGTCTCACTCCTTGCTTTACGCTACCTGTACCGCGAAACTGATCTCATGTCTCACCCCTTGCTTTACACTACCGGTACCGCGAAACTGAACTCATGTCTCATTACTCTC
>BMAT01007661.1:939811-955041 GCA_019649035.1 Elysia marginata | reverse complement strand
GTAAATCCTATTATTACTGTGAAGCAAAATATAGGTTGGTAGGTCTGTTATATTTTACCTTCCTCATTGTATTTGGCAAGTGTGATAATTGTGCAAACATATCTTGAGATTCTGAAGAGGATGATATTTAAAACAATGGATGCCTTTGTATAATGCACAATAAAGTTAAAACTTATGGACTTTACAACACTTGCTAACAGCTGCATAAAACTAAAACAATAGATTTTTATAAGCCTTGATATTCTTTTAAACTGAACTTACAAGTGAATTGATGTGGAAAGAGATGAGATTGCTTTAATAAGGCTATTTATGTATATGTGAATACACGGAACAGACGCCTAATGGTAATGTCATACTCCAACCCTATCATAAAAGAGAAGAAAAAATTTGACCTGAATTCTATGGATCTTGTGATTTGGGTGTTTTTGTTTTGTTACGTTTATTAAATAACTTTAAGAATAGGCCTAGATCTACACCTTATTCCCAATTTTGCTAAATTCTACCATTTTACCATGGCATGTATCAATTATTTATGTACTCTAGATTCATGAGCATTTTGATTTACATGTTTTCTTAAGAATTTTATGTGGAAATGTGTTTATAAGTAAAGTTGATTGATCCCTTACAAAGTAAAAGTAATAGTTCAATAAGGGTATAAAAGATAAATAGTTCTGGACCTTTTTAAAACAGGTGGATTGTATTTACCAAGCATCATTTATTTAATGGAACTGTAACATTCTAGTCTTTTTTATTGAAACTGAATTTTATAAACACTTTACATTCCACGGAGAAAAGAATACTCAACTTCCAGTGTGTGTTCAGCTGAGACTTTGATAATGTATATTTATAAACCTCTCAGGCAATGCTGTTTGATGATGGCAGAATTTTTAAAATATACTTGAAACAATACATATTTTCCTTTTTTTTTGTGGTGGCTAGCCGAATAAGTTAATCTTTTTAATGGCTGAAAGAATCACAACATTGAATCATAATATAAATGCTTTAGATTTCTGTTTTCACATGTTGTCAGAATTTTTTATAATTGCTCAGTTCTACAAAGCAATATCTAATTATTAATTGAAGCAATTATTATTACATGTATTATGAACAAGAGCTTCAGTTCTTTTCCTCTTAGAAACAATGTGCCATTGAGCCATAGAATTGTTTCATTATTTCATATACAAGGTTCTAATGAATTTTTAAAAAAAAAAATACCAACAGTCTTTCCAAGTTTTTATGCAATGATGTTTTTATAAGCAGTCTGTGATATTTACTGTCAGTGTCTTTATGTTGCAGTTACAGTAATGGCAGTATTTATAATATTTTTCCATATTTTGTTATTAAAACAAAAGTGGGTGAATCTGAGAGGAAATATGTCATGCAACGCCTTGAGTATCTCAGTATTCTTTTAATATTGTGTTACATGCGAGTTTCATATTTCTAGTAAAAACTTTTCAAAACATTTTTACTGCCTTGTGAAAACGAAATAAATTGTTGAAACAACGAATTGTGAGGGTTTTTTTTTAAAGAGTGATGGAGTAATACCTTTGTACAATGTTGTATTTCTTTGTTGCTTCAAATCAGAAGAATCAGAGATAATTGCAATATGAACCACTACGAGGTACATTGAGCATATACTTCTATACCAATCTCGATTTTTATTTAAGGTATAAAGTCATCAAAACATGATATTTACGGGAGCACCCCTTCAGCTAACAGTCAGCTTAGCACTGAAGCAGCTTCTAACCTCAATGACTTTTTAAACTTAAGCAAACATGGTTTTCATCTGCACTGTCCCAAGGTTTTCTCAAAGTACTGGCGTTAGCATATTGTCAACTTTTTAGTTATTTGGACCACTTATTCTTGTGTTCTACTAACATGGTTCCATTTACTTACCTATGTGCGGTAGAATGTGTCTGAAAACTATAGAGACAGCATTAATAGATTGATTCATTGCAAAAAATTTCAACCCTAGATTTCCACATATTTGATTAAAATTTTTTATTTCTATTCAGATCGGTAGTAGCTTTTTAAAGAGATCTATACAAACACATGTAATTTATACATGACATGTAGGCCAATATGATTATGAGGCGCTTAAAACAACTTTTGGTGCATTTTTTCCCTTTCAAAGGTTCATGTCGATTTTGAAAAGGTCCCATACCTGATTTCAATGGAATATAGTGGCAACCCTCAATGAAGACCATCCCTCTTATGTGACTTTAAATTTGAGAATGCCCGCTTAGTCATTATTTGTATAGTAATTTAACCCCTGAACTAAGACTTCCCTCTTGTAAGACCTGTTTCTATAAATTTTACATGTCTTTATTCAGGGGCTCCACTGTATAACTACCAGTACATGTAGCAAAAAGCAGTGGATTTATTGATGTTAAAACCAAAGTATTACATGTATACTCCCAAGACTCGCATCATCAGTACAAAGTTACCAATTAATTTATATAAGAAGCACTTGTGACTAAAAAAGTGACTTTTTCCATGTCAAAATCACTTGCGACACAATGTGCTCTTGTCTCAATGTTATGTACCGTAAAAGTTGTTTAAAATGTTGCATTCAGCCTATTCCATATTTCAATCAAGATTATTTATATGACATAACTTTAGTTCTGAGCGATTTTATTTACACATAATCTAAGCCTGACATGACATCACCCAAGACACGCCACACGGTCCTTAGTCATAGGCTCATTATAATTTTGTTGGGCTGATAAAAGGAGAAAAACGAGTTTGCAGAAATGTATACTGTCATGGCATTCTGTAAGTGTAACTGTAAGTTAACACCTCGGACCGAAACAAATGCAGTGGAATCCGCTTAAGATAAACCCTGTTTAAGATGAACTGTGGGTCGTTCTTTCCTTTTTTTTCTTTATAATGTGACTGCTTAATATAAACTTTGGATAAAATAAAGTTTTTATTTGGGCCGAGAAGGGCTTGTCTTGATAGGATTCTATTGTGTACTGATTCAAGCAAGTTGATTTGCCTCATCACAAAAATGTATAAAGAAGTACCAATAGGCTACAAAATAGGACTGCTAAGCTTTATAACTAAGCAAAAGTTTCCCTTTAAGGTGTTGACTCTAAATGGATTCCCTGGTAGCTTGATTTAACTTGAGAAACATTCGAAGTTGAAAATTTTTTGACAACGCAGACAGTCTATAAACAATAGGCAAGCTCTAATAAAATTGCCTAATAACTGTATTGTGAAATATGATCGGGTATCATTGCTAGAGAGAGGCAGTTTACTCGCCGTCTTTGGACAAAATAGGCAGCAGTCAAACAGGCGAAACTTAGATACCGTACATGTAGGCCTAGACAGATACTGTATATGTAGACCTACTGGAAATGAAATAAAGCGACAAGAGCACTGTCACCAACTCATCATTATCGTTTTGCGGGTCAGAATTGACTCATTGGTGTCCACAGACAAAAGCTTTCCGCCTATTTTATTAATGTTCAACATCTTAGTTTCACCCCGTTTCTTCTCTCCTTTTTTCACACCTTTGTGTGTCTGCTCCTTCGAATTCTTAAGCCTTTTCAAAGTTGTCTTACGGGTCGCAGGGATTCCTAATCTTCTTTTGTTTTGTCATTGGCAATTGAGTCAATCAGCGAATGTCTATGTTGACCTGGAATTCACAGTTTGAATAAAAACCCGTCTTGCCTGCATTTATAATTGTATCCAAAGATTTTTTTAGTAAAATTAGTTTTCTATTGAACGTAGTCAGAGCTTTTCAAGGAGAAAGGCACAGAAAATACATGTAATAATTATAGTGAGCACCGGTATGCCTAATCGTAGGCCCACCATCGTGATCGTGTTTTATGCTCACCATGTGACAGGCAGACTGGTTTAATGGCATATATATATATAAAAAAAACTCGTAAAAATCCGCAAGAGCGTCATAGTATCGAATTCCACGAGGTCGATAAGACGTCTCAGTCTCATGTTTGCGACGTGGAATTTTTTTATCCATTTAGGTCTCGTCCATAAGATTAAACAATCTCTCAGGGTCATTAAAATGAACGTCAAGAAAAAAATTGCTCTCTCTAAACGTTCCAAGCTTGCGTACGCATGACTGTCCCTTTACTTGGCTCGTGATTTCTATGTCAAGATGTTATACACGAAGTCAAATGCAGCAGTTCTTCGTGTATTGCGAGAGATGTTTGGAAACTAACATGAAGATCGTGACGATAAATATGACGATAACTAGATCTGGACATATTTTCATTGTAGCTTGTTCAAACTTATACCAAGGCTTCTGGCACTATTTGGTCGCTTTAAAGTACAAGTGGTCTATCTCACTTTTTTTTGAAAATCCAGACAACGACACAGGTATAAAAAATGGGGATTCCCCTACCTCTGAGCAACGTTTCGTTTCACTGACATCTTCATTTGTTCCGTTATAAGTGAAAAACTTATTGTGTTCACGATTTTGTTCCCTTTTCAACGTAGTCTTCTTAAACGATAGGTGAATTTTTGTCACGGTGGGCGACAGAATGTATGCATTACGCGAGGAAAGTAAGCCTGCTTTCAGTTTCAAGCTTAGTCACCCAACTTACTGTTCACGTTATACTGAGGGCTTCATCATTCTGTGTCTCTTACTTCTGGTCCCCTAAGGTAGCTTATGCGGAGACCGAAGAGATGATAGTTAGCTGGAACGAGATTAGACTGATTTTTCCAAATTACGAGGTTGAAACCAGTCTCTTGCCAGCCAAATTATACGTTCAAACATGTTTGATAGCATTTACTATTAGGGAATCGTATGTAGAAAAAACTCATTTTTACTAGGGGGCTTTACGTATTTCATCTGCATGAGTCCAACCAGCCCCGTTATAATACGCTCAAAAACCGTCACATGCTTAGCTTTCAAGGGTAGGGAAATTCCAAGTTAAAGTGTATCGGTAAATGGTTGATAGACAAGAAAAAGGAAAAGTGGGAATAAATTGGGTTTTAGTTTTTAAGAGATACGCATTATGACATGTAAATCTTTCGGAAGAGATTAACTAGGCATATCAGTAAGATTTTAATAGGATAGATGAGACAACTATTCGGCATTTGCTGGAACCGGCATAGCAATTGACCATAATGTGATAGTAAGACAATAAAAGTCAGTTTTAAAACGTGCACCATGGCAAAATGAATAGCATTTTAGCAGTAGGTTGATGAGCTCTGTTTTTAATAGCACATTTAATATTAAATTTTAATAAAAATTACTATGATTCAAATGCATAGTAAACCCAAACAAATGTTTCCTAATTCTAGTCGGGGAAGATCGCCAAGTTCCTTTCTTTGTGATTTTTTTTTTTTTTTTTTTTTTTTTTGGGGGGGGGGGGGATGTAAACATTAAGCCCAGAAGTTGGTTTTCTTCTTGATGCTACAGAAAACAGGCAAATATAATCTTGATAACGGTAGCTGTAATCGTATTGTGCAGTGTCTTTTTTAATGCATATTCTTTTGGGTTTTTTTTCTCTTTTGAGACCATTTTATATTTTTAAATACATTTTCAGCTTGTTTTGAGAGTTGAAAGTGTTTACGAAATTTACTTAAATTATCTGGGAATCTTCCAGGTCGCCACTTGGCCTACTAGAAATTAGACTGTGAAATTAAGACGAACTAGCGACCGTCGAATCTCACCCCTGAGTGGAATAGAGGGGGGTCATGATGCTGGATGTTGCATCATCGTACTGGTCAAAATACCAGCATAACGGTTATCATGATCGTTCCTGGTACCAGACAGTTTAAATTTTCATTTTACTTCATTTCTCTGCCAAATGCAACACTGAAAATCAGATGTTGTTAATCGCCGTAGGAATTGCGTTCTTGCTAACGCATGGACCGAATTCTTTACAAAGTTTGAAAGGTTTTCAAAAGTCTTTCCCTTTGAATATTTATATTTTCCATGATAAACACTTGGCTGATCGGTAGACTTCAATAAAATTTTGATATCGACTCATGGTTCCAAAATATAACAGCAGTTTAAATTATATAGTCTTAGAGCAGCGACAAAGTAATACGCGCAAAGGTAGAGGTAGTGCACAAGGAACGAAGACAAAAGGCCTAGATCTAGCCCCATATAGGCTAACCAATGCCTATACGGCGCATCAAGACCTAGACCGAGGTCCCATCTCAAAATAACGGTACACAAACATTTTTTTACATTGCACACACAGAAAAACCCAGTTAAATTTAAATTCTTAAATAGGGCTTATTTAAAAGTCCTCGCGTGCGAGGAACGTGGCTGTTTTTTAGGCGCTGATTCCGAAAATGACATTAATGGTCACTAATGTGAAGTTTATAGTAAAATTGTGGAAGCTTTTAATTGCTCTGGCTGAAGAACTAATTACCGCAACACCAAAGACCGGTTTGCTTGACGAAAAAAAATCAAGCATTGCCTGATATTTTTCTGTCGCTGCAAAATTGTGTTCCTGCACCCTACCGATGCCTCAATTTCTTAATTACATGCTCAAATTTGTCGTTTGTATACTGGTAACGTGCTCCAAGCCTTGACACACAGTCTACTTACGATAATTTTGGTTTGAAGTTTGAGCTTGTAATAACCTTTTATACCAAATAGTTTTGGTTAGAAGTTTGAGCGTGTGGCATTTTAATGCAAAAGAAAATGCCCAGTATTGTCAATCCTGACCTTTAGCGTCTCACAGCCTTTCTATGTTTCCAAGAGATGTACAGTAATTTGCAGCATGAACGCTCAGTCCACAAAAAAATTAGAACTTATGAATCGCCAAAATACGGTAGTCATTTATTTTATCACCAATTTTTTTCTTAATTTGCCTGTTTTTTATAGACCGCGAGGATGGACGTTCCCAAGGTCGCTTCACCCTCAAGCTAGACTAAGTGCGGCTTCTAGCAAACAAAATACACAAGTGATATAAATACGTAATTTTTACTCATAGTCATTGCATTTTCACCTTATATGGCAATAACCTCTTTAAGAATTGCGGTTGGATTTTTTCCATTTGCCCTGAAGAATTCAAACTACTCCCCCGACTTCTGTCTTTGACCAAGTTTTAATAGCGGTAATCGATGACAATGCTGAGATTTGATGCAGAGATTATATGCTCAATAGCAAGCTTTCGCCCACTGTCTGCAGATGTAACAAATGTTGATAGGTTAAATAATTTAGGAACATTTTCACATTAATTTCCAAAAGACCCTTGCATAGATCTAATGCTTTTAGTTTCGCTTGGCAAAGCGACATAAGAATGGGCCCTGCAGGAGCTGTTAAAACCGCCACACTTACACGCATTGTTCTCATAATAAACTCACTAAATCAGTCCAAATGTTGCTACACTAGTTCGACAGTTTCAAGGAGGTAAAAACTCTATCTCGAAGACTAACATGGCATGAGAAAACAGATGATTTTGATGAAGTTACGTCTGACATGTAAAACTTTTTTTGGAAAAGAAAGCAAGCACATTTCTCGCAGAACAAATTAAAAGGACATCAATAAAAGATAACAAATAATACATGGTTAGACAAGACTAAGTTTAACCACACACAGTACTCGTATCGATGATCAACAAGGAACGCAAGCGCGCTAGACTGTTGTAGTGTTGGTGCTTCTGAGTCGGAAAGAAATTAATAGAAATGGATTCACGAAAAGAGCTTATCAAAGCAGGTGAAATTCAAATCGAAGAATCTGTGCTTAAAGAACAATTTTATAAGACTAGTGGAGTAGACATCAATTTTTGTAAAAACTCTTAATAATAACGCAATATCTCTTTCATCCCCTGCAACATTTGGCTATAACAGTCTCAAAAAGTACCTTGAAGTTAGATTATTTAACTTGTTTTATCAGAGTAACATGTGTGGTTTTGAAATCTCGTTGCAATACCAAGGGCTTGGGGAGAGGGGTGGGGGGTGTCAAAAAAATTATAAACAATCGAGGCTTACCTGTAAGAAGAAGATGATTGTCTCTGTCGATCTGTCAATAGGACAGCTGAAAACTTCCTACACCTTACATTATACTAAGCCTCGATTGTTTCTATAATTCACTTTAGAACTTCCTTACTGCTAACAATTTCAGGCTTAAGGGCACCCAAATATTGTCTTAAGCTTTGGTCCTGGCATTCTTGGTTTTTCGCTCTTCAGTATTAAATATTATTATTATAAAATTGAGGTTTCTCAAGGCTGAGACTAGTGAGAATAAAACTAACATAAAATTGCATTTTTGCAAGTAAGCTCCTATTTCCCCTTCTAGATATGAGAACAAAATAAT
This sequence comes from Elysia marginata, assembly GCA_019649035.1. Lineage (NCBI taxonomy): Eukaryota > Metazoa > Mollusca > Gastropoda > Plakobranchidae > Elysia > Elysia marginata. The sequence goes on along the minus strand of BMAT01007661.1, from coordinate 946,793 downwards.
GCATAGAATTAGAACGCTGCGGGTGGAACTGTGAACGCTGCTAGCTGCGAAATACTTGAGCGACTCACATGTAATAAAAGTGGATTTTTTGGGTTGAGGAATCCCTCAAACGGATCAAACAGGTTTGAAGGTAGCATTAGCATGGCCTGATCGCAACGCTGCAATGCGCTTTTAAAAGAGTTTCGGTTGAGTGATTTGGTTGAAGTATAGATGGATTATTATGCATTCAGATCTAGGCCAAGAAGACCAGGCAAATATCTGCATTCTTGGTTGTTACGTAGGTGTGCATCGTGGAACAATTCTTCAGTTGTTCTGAAAGTGCCCTCATGTGAACTTACAAAACTAGCCTAGGCTCCGATTATTAAGACCAAACTGTTACAAGAAGTTACGGGTGGTTCAAATCGTTGGATTCAAGGTAAGATTAATTAAAATTTTTGTAATTTTTTAGAAGAATACATGTGGAAAATTTTATTGTTGAATTCATCGAAGATGATAAAAACTTCACCAGCTGTGTAAGATGACAGATACTTCAATATCTATGGAAGACAATTAAAACTTCAATAGCTATGAATGTGATAGATAGTACATCTTGTTTTAATATGTATACACATTAGCCTTCCTTTCGGTCATTGTACAATGTACATTTTATGCATTTTAAAGATGACAGTATTGCTGCCGCATCACAAAGCTATTGCATAATGTTTTCGATGGGCAGCTAAACTTGGAAGGTTGATAGCTCATAGGATTAAAGCATAATAACCTACAAGTCTCAAATTGCCACACTGATGGTTGCATATATTTACATCGCGTGATATTAAGCTGGAGAACGAAATGAAGTAGGTTTTAACATCATAGATGGAATAAATGAAAGACCTAAGGTGTTTTAATAAGAATCATCTACTCAGCGGAAAGGTTTAAACCTTTTTGGGATCGATAGTTACTACTAGTGCTGAGCACTGTGGGAAAACCCACTTTAATATTACCACAACAGAGTGATACAGTATAGGAGTAAAGGCGACCAATTGGCTATTAACTGCATGTACGCTATCAACAGAAATTATGCTGATCTTAAGAGGGCCAGGGGTCTCTGAAATTCCGATAGATTAAAATAGAGATTTGCAATAAAGCTCTTATAATTTATCTATCTATTGATTTATCTACTAGTCTGTCTATCTGTCTGTGTATGTGTGTCTGTCTATCTGGCTATCTATCTATCTATCTATTTATGTCTACAGTACAATTCTAGATTTAACTCACATGTTATTGTGACACTCCAATCAACATTCCCTCACATGTTTATTCCGTTGATATATTCTTACAGCAAGAGACATGATTACATCTGATGTCTCTACAAAGTTTGTGAATATTAATGTATTTTTCAGGAATTTTTGTACCCCAGTTTCGCTCAAGGATTTTTTTTCAATTTAAAAAGTTTCTCTTGTCCCCTTTCCAGACAGCGATAACTATTTCATGGTCTACTTGGTGACGGTTAAAGATCGGTGCTACGTCTGCGAGTTTTTAATTCCTCTGGTTTCATTCTGCAGGTAAAGAAATTTCTAGGGCAAAATATATTACACGTAATTGCACATTTCAATTCTGACTTAATAGATGGATTTACATGACAGTTATTGTTGAAATAGATAAAAGCACACGTTCATGTCTTTACCTTAGGTCCCTGATAACGATGCATCAACAATTATTTTCAGCACATCTGCATCTTCAATGGTAAAGATTTTCAAATCTTATGACCCTTTTAACCGACAGGTGACAGCTCCTGCAACTGAGAAAAGTGCACGCAGAGTGTAGCTTTAACGACTCTCAAGATCTATTGGAGAAGGTGTTTTACAGACTTGAAAATTCATCTAGCCCTAGATTAGATAAACACTTGAATGAAAATGATATCTAGTTAAATTTTTTAAGTAACTTACTATTAAGTACTTCATCCAAGTTTGACTGTAATTCGAAACAGATTCATGATTGGCAATTTTTTTAAAAGTTGTAAAGATGTGTAACGGTATTTTGAGATACGAGTTTGTTTGCGTTTCCGTATCATTTTTTTGTTGCCTTTGGAAATAATACAACAACAATGGTTTTTTTTTGTTGTTGCCTTTGCAAATAATACAACTTTACTCTAGAATGGAAACTCCATACTCACGCACGAAACAACTATCAAACTAAACTAGCGCCATTTTATTCTTACCAACCTTTCCTTTTGTTAATGTATTTCTCAACACATTACAGAGCAAGCATGTCTGTGAACATCTGTTTTGTTTTCTTTGCTCGGCAAATTGAAAGCCATCTCTGCAGTGGACTCACCCGATTGCCATCGCAAATCAGGATTCCGTCTCAAATATTTCCTATCTTTGACTGGTAGTGGAATCAATCAAATACAATTGTGGCCTTTTTAAACAATGATTGAAATAATTTACATACACGGCAAGAATAGGCCATCTAGAAAAAATGCAAAGTTTACTAAGTTTTATAAATCCAACAAATAATTCACGGCTACACCTCCAGATTATAATATAAATTATTTGTTGCCCCAGGCCATCAGGTCTACATCAGCATCGTGGACTGCTTCATATGCACCATCTAGTTCCGTAATTGGGCAGTTTAAAGCAATGTGATATGTTGTTTCAGGAGCATTGCTACATCGTTGGCACATTGAAGAGCCTTTCAGTTTCCACCTATGTGTCATGTGGGTGGACTTTGCATGTCTTGTCCGAAGTCGGTTGGTTATCACCCAGTGCTTTCTTTTTAGGGTTGTGGAAGCTGGGAAGAGGTTGGGTTGGATTAGTTATTATACTTCCACCTGTTGGAATGTTATTTTCCCATTCTTTCCTCCATTCCTCTGTTGCATTTAAGTTTTCGATCTTTGCATTGTAGAAGGGATTTCCTGGCCTCTGTTTTTTTGTTGTTGTTAGGGCTTCCTTGTATATTTGTTTAAGAGGTACGGTATGTTGTTTGCCATGCCCTCAATTCTTTTGGTTATTTTCTGTGTCGCATCTTCTCTTCTGATGTGGGAAGGTGTAACGAAGTTTATGGTAGGAAGCCACTGGATCGGCGTTGATTTGAGACAGTCAATTATTGTTCTCATCGATTCACGCAGTTAAAATCGACCAGTCTGGTGTTCTGGCTTCTGCTCCACACTGAAGCGCAATATTCAGCTGCACTGTACCACAGGCACAGGGCAAGAGTTGACGTTCACAGAACAGATTGTAAGGCGCCCCATGTTGTTCCTACGAGCTGTATTTACAACCACATCGCACGGCGCAATGGTTTGGCCAAATAATGCGCCAACCCCTTATTTGTTGTCTTTTTTTTCCTTCGTGGTCCAAATATCGTTAAATGAAAAGCAAGGTACGTCGAAAAATAGTTGTCTAACAGATATTAAATCTCAAAACTTTAATTAAACATGTCATGAATTCAGCCGTATAAATTTTGGCCGACTTCCAGTTTGTTATTCTGGAAAACTTTTACTTTATGATTGCGAAAAAACATTTACAGCGAGTTCGCTCTAAAGTTGTCACCGCCTCCCAGTTTTTAAGATCAAGATGCCCTGAAAATTAGGTAATACATGTAGCATCTTTATAATTGTATTGAGTACAGTATGTAAGAAGAAAACATTGTCACACGAGGACTTGCATATTGCTTACGTTGTGTTTACATTTCGCAAAATGCAATCGGCTTTAGGGGATTCATTTGCATAAATTGTGATGATGCAGTTTATCCTTTAAGATATTGGTCAATTTGTTTAGGGTGATAATCTTACGTACATAGTGATAATAGTTTGTATCAACCATTCTAATAAACTGTATTTTCGGAGTGAAAAATATATACAAAAAAACTTGCCGATTTAAGTGATTTTAACAGATAATAAACTTGAGCTTGACAAGACTTTCGTGAATAAATATTAATTTTGATTAGTTTTCTTGCGATCATCATCGTTTGATCCTCTCCTACAGTCGGTTATATACCAGTCGAGATAATCGTGACAGCTCAGTAAAAAGAACCGAATAACAGATATTTTTGGCAGATTGATTGTTCCGGCAAGCCGGACTGTTCTTACCTATTGTGTAGATGTAATTCGGTCTGTTATGCCCGACAAGAGTAGGCCTATCAACCAATAACTGGCAACCATAATTTATTTTAGTCAAACTGCTGCAGGGTAGTATTTTGGCAATGGCATGGTGGCGGCACCCACACGTCACCATTACTGTGAAACAGGTATAAACAAACTTCTAGAAATCTTCACTTTAAGCTTAAATCTGCACTCTAAGCTAAGATTCAGTGCCTGAGGTTTTCTGCTGAGCTCACCACTGGACAAAAGAGCTCATTGAAGGATATGGCATTTTAGTTTTGCTCACAAGAGAGGTTCGCCATGGAACAGCCGAGATAACACGGTAAAACAGAAGTAAAACCCATGCTGGAATGTTTGAGACTACTTTGTTGCTTTACATCCCAGAATATGAAAGGGCGATTTGTATTCTGTGCCGCGCATCATGTTTTCTTCCGCTTCAAAGGATTGTGTATGTCTTCATTTTCAAATTGTAACGCACTGTATACTAACTGGCACGTTATTTCCACGCCACATCTTGAAATTATCTCTCTATAAATTCAACAACGCTTTCAATACATCATCATCGGGAAAAAAATAAATTTGTCATATATGACGATTTTGATGGGACTCTTCAGAGCACGTTTTAATGATTTTCATTCGAACTTGCTTTCACATTTCAAATCACAATTATAATTATATCTATACCGTTTACACCCCCGCGTAATGGTTTTTTCCTTCTAATGAGCAATCTCTAATGATCTTAAACTGTAAAAAAAAACTCAGCACGATGCACTAAATTGTTTTTTTTTTTTAGTTGTTTTTGTTATTTTCAACATTGTCTCTTCAACATGGATAAGGAACAAAAAAAACAACAACTTGAAGTGGCTTTCAGATGTGGTGCATGCAAAATTATGTCAAGCTTACAATGTCAAGCTAACGTCAAAAGCTCACACTTGCAAGGACATCACTTAAAACCTGAACAACCTTTACGTGTTTTTTTGCCACTCTATTTCGAAACAAGAATACCCCATACACCTACGTAAAACACTTTAAAGCAATCTTTCAATCAAATTAACGCGTAAAGGTTTTTTAGATATAGTATATTAAGTATTAAGATGTAAGTAGGAAATACTTAATAGATTAGGAGTTTTCAAGAAATGGGTGCGAAAGAAATTAGAGCAATATTTTGAAATATTTTATTTTATTAAATATATAGTGTTAGGGGCCAAGCGAAAAGGATTTTGAAAAACGTGAAAGATCCTCAACGTCGACAGTTATAGCAATGTTGGTATATTGTCTCAACATGAAATATGGCAGCAGATTAGAGCTGGTTTTATACTTTTTGCGGTCATGTGCAAGGTTTTTAATCTCCCCAGAAATTGAACACTTGCCTTTGTTTGAGAGGTTTTCGTGTCTTTATATGACCCCGAAGCTGTGCCGGTAGGGCCACCCAAGCCAGGCAGGTAGAAGGGAGGAGACCAGACTAAAAGCTGTCACTGTTTCTCAAAGCTGGGGTTAAGAATTGGGCTAAGAATCTAAATATTTTTTTTAATCAAACTTTTACAGAAGGCACAACAAATATACCCGAAGACAAATTAATTAAGGAAAACTCCTCTCCTGTAGAGCTCATAAAAGAGCTGGCGAAAACCTTCGAGAAGCCGATGCGTTGACAACGCTTCTGATTACCAAGACCAAAAGAAGGACAGGAACCGAGAACACCAGAACCCTATTCGAGACCCGAAAAGAGCAGCATAGAGCTGAATAGGTACAGCGGTAAAATACTTGGCCTATGCGGAATAAGATAGACAACAAGGCACAGACACAACTCCCGAGCGGAGAGACTCCGGTGGAGATACCATGATCCACTCCAGACATGAAACAGCTGTCCAGGGAAAGCGCTGCTGTTGACACCAGATGCATCGAGAACACCGCAGTCTTGAGAATCAGCGTCACCCATATTCAAAAGGCAGTAACGTTCCCATCCTAGCAGTGCAACGCTCCTTAAAAACGCAGCAGGCATAAAGGAATGAGAAGACTTGCAAAAATTTAAGCAATTATGGACGAATACCAAATAGAGATCAACTAATCCTCATGTGAAAAATGAATGAAACAGTAGGATTTCAAAACACAGAGATCTCATAATGGTCGACGGGCTGGTGGGGTGCAAAATAAGAATGACCAACTCTTCACAACGTTCTGTGCGTTGATTCAACGTCCAAGTGAACTGAGGCACTATTTCTCAACACGACCGTAATGTGGATTTCCCCTGGCGGTTCGACCGAAAACCAGATAGACCACATAACCGCTTGAAGATTTCGTAGATGAAGCCTGCATGATTGCAGTGTGAATCGTTGGCTGGCGTAGTTTCAGACCTCTACCTGGCTGTGCCTGACTCAAGATCAAGCTAAAAGCTTCTTAAGACCAGTCAAGAAGACCAACACAAAATGGCCTATGGGGCAAAGATAAAGCAAGTCTAACTGTATAAACAGAGGCCTCAGCAAGCTTTACAAGATCATCAGAACACAGTTGCGAAAGACCTCGAAGCTCAGTTGTGCTGCAAAGGACATGAACTGATATTTCACCTCAGGCGAAGAGGATTAAAGAGATCAACGGGCAAGGCACTTAAGGGAATCCTAACCTGCACCACCATCCCCGCCGGAAATTCCACCAATAACTGATCACTTTGAAATGAACATTAATCTCTAACTAAGACGGAAATCACCAAAACTCCCAAGTCCAACAAGTTAGGCAAAGCATGGGTTCAGACAGGCACTGGAGGCAGATTTCAACCAAAATGATTCACACTCTCTTACACAAGATATGGGAACAAGAGAGACAGACAGACAGACACAGAGACAGACAGACAGACACAGAGAGACAAAGACAGGCGAGAGAGAAAGAGAGAGAGAGAGAGAGAGAGAG